>WOVY01005800.1:72500-92500 GCA_013436015.1 Rhipicephalus annulatus
TTTCCAAACTCAGGCCCTTAATTTTATACAACGCAGTCAGACTTCACGCGGTATCGGCGTGAGCTTATCTCACCTGATTGATAAGGTTCTTGAATGTAGGCTGAGTTCGTTGTTCGAGGAAGTCATAAAAGAAATCTGCGAAATGAAGATAGATAATATATAGTACTCGTCTCAGTTTACACAACAGTTATTAGCACGTGCACTGAAATACAAATATTCACTCGTCGTTGAACAGGCAGCTTATGTTGCAGTTGAAGTAAATGAATCAGCATCGGTGCTTATGGAACATCAGTCATGTGTTTCGTTACCTGAAAGAGTTGTCACTGTTGTAATATCTGAAGTCTCCCGCACGCTATGTCGCGTCTTGTAGAAATACATTGCGCTAAATAAATACTCACAAACTCATTTTCTTCGACTGCCGCGAATCATTGACGGCACAGATATAAGTGCGAAGTTACATTTGCATCGTGTGTGAAAAGGTACATCGGGTACAATTATGTTACGTGTGTCGCCTGCAACAGAAACAGGTTATGGTAAATAGTTGGAGATTTTACGTTTAGACAGACCTACATTGGAAAAGCTGAACTATGATCAAGCAGTAAATGCAATCAAATTTTGGCATCTTTTTTTAACTAGCATTCGCAAACAACAACCAACATTAGCCGAGATCATATAACAGTAGGGTATGGTGGGATAAAATGAGACAAAATTTTTAAATAGTATTTATTTTTAGTTCTCTCCTTACAATTAAACATCAATGCAGAAACATTTTTTGGGGTACAAGGTACGTGCTACATAAATATTTTCATGTTACTACAGTTCAAAAGAATATTCAAACAAGAAATAAAAATGTACCAGATGTTTAATTTTGCCCCAACCTATACACGTCAAAACGAGATGCGGCGTGGTGCAAAATGAGGCAGTGTGAAAAAAGTTATATCCTTCAGTTTTTTGCAGTAGAAAGACTTGAAATTCACTGTGGGCCTTTACGCAGCCCTAAATAGCTCAGTCTTTAAACTCCACGCATTGAACAGAACGCGGTGTTGTGTTGCTGCAAAACTCCTTGCAGAAGAAATACAGCCAGTCTTTATTTGTGCTAATGTTGTCTTTTGTTGAACGCTTGCACTTCATTGCATTACACAACAAATAAAGGCTAGATATGTTTGAACGTATCTTCTGCACTTCAATTTGCCGTTTTGATGCAGAACTGCGCAAACGTTACATGGCTTTTACTTTCGTCCGCCGGGCTTAGTGATACAATGAATTTAAAACTATGTTATAGATTCAGTTTTTCTGGTACTTGTTCTTCTTTAAATCACAGTATTGAAAAAACGTCGTTAAAACTCAATCCCAAGACGTGTTTGTGAATGACTTGACTTGGAGATTCCACTTTTTTTATGCGTTTTCTTGGGAACGCCCATGGAAAAACCAAAGGATGCCATGGATGTCTAACATGCCAGAATTTAAAAAAAAGTCCGCTTAGTACTGGGCCACCACACAGTCTAAAGTAACAAAGAAAATATTTACGTTGCTGTACTGACGCAGGAGTAGCTTCATGCACGGATCTGAAAATTTGGCTGAGCAGAATTTCACCCCATTTTTGACGGTTGACAAACACACCGACACCGGCCGCGTAATTTTTCCCGCGCGAGCACAGTATAGGATCAACTTTTACGCATGAAAAGGTATAGAAGTACCAGCACTTATCGCCAGAAAGGGGAACAAAGCAAAGTAGTTTTTGTATTAGCTACAGAGGTCGGCTAAATCAAAATGTGGCGTTTCGCCCCAAGTCTCATTTTACCCCACCATACGGTATAGCCAATAGTTTTTGTCATGTCCAATATAATAAGCAATAGCGCTGGCAATGTGCAAGTAAACACTGTAGCATACACCCAAGGTGACTGACTTTATACCCTTCACAGTGGTCTAGGGGCTAAGGCACTCGGCTGCTGACCCGGAGGTCGTGGGATCGAGTACCGGCCGCGGCGGCTGCATTTTCGATGAAAGCGAAAAGCCTTGAGGCCCTTTAGGTGCAGGTTCAAGAAGCCCAGGTGGTCGAAATTTCTGAAGCCCTCCATTACGGCGTCTCTCATAATCACACAACTGCTTTGGGACGTTAAATTCTCACAAATATTATTAAATTGATGCCCAACTTGTCTTACCGAACCTAGAATGTTAAATGCGTACGCAAGGTGTGAAATGTGCACAGCTCGTCGAAAGTCTATTCAGAACTATCAAATATATAGCAGCCTTTTTTAATTACCTGGTGTGACGGGCTCCTTAGCCATCAGGTAGACGAGGTAGCGGGCGATGTAGATCCACGGCCCGATCAGTTCCACTGTAGTGTTCGTGATGGATTGCAGCCGGCCGGCAGCCTCACGCTTGATGTCAATCGACTGGGCTTCGCATCTGGTCACGGCAAACATAAGGCAGCCAAGCGCGCACGCCGGCAACACCAACCTGCACGTGAAAGTCCTTCTCGTATACAATCGCAAGCACTAAGGCCCGTAGAGGCCAGTCCTTTTGCGACACGCTTTACGTTCGATCATCGACAAATGCGTGAAATTTGCAGTAGTTTGATGCCGTGGTTTTGGCGGCAGATTAATACGGAAGTCAGAGAATCCTTAACAACTATTTAAAATTGCAGCGTAAGTATTTATTTAATTACTGCACAGTTAGTCGTGCCATACTTTTTTTTTCATAAAACGAATGTGGTTACCCGTTTAAATTACAGCTTGTAGCCATCTTTTGATGGCAAGCACTGCAGCGAAATGGAGAGTTGGGCTAGTTGGTTGGCGTTCACAAAATGTTATATTTTAAACATATTTCAGAATTCCAACCCAAAACGTCCCACGCCGAGCGCCTCGTTAAGCTCGGTGTTGACGTCACGAAAGTGACCGTGCGTTACCTCAACCAGAAGAAATAGAGAACTGTATAGGCAACAATGTTCAATTTACCATAGCTCGCTTTGCCAGCAGTGCACAGTAATTGCAAGAGTAAAGGGTGTGCGCGCATATTGCAGTGTCGGCCGCATTTAAAGGGCCCCATTATTGGTATTTAAGCCACTAAACCTAGAACGTTTATACCATATCACGTGGAAAACATCCCTTACAAGACGTCTAATCGTGTGATCGATAAATCCAGTAATTTTCTGAATTCCGTACAGTTAGTCACGTCATATTTCTTCACAACCCTAATTAGATTAATCACTCAAATGACACCTCAGAGCCATTTTCTGACGGCAAGCATGCGAGGAAAAGGGGGAGCCGGGCTAGTTCGTTTGGCAGACCTACAGCACATATATGTCTGGCAGCACTGCGCTCCGCAATAGTTCCTGATGGCGCACGCCCAATAAGCAACCAGTCTGACTTCGGTTGCAAAGCTGTGTGTGTGTGTGTGTCCTTCTGTTACATGGTGTCAGAAGCGGGGTACATCCCGAGGAGGCATATAGCCGTATATAGAGTGCGAATCGTCGCTCGTGTGTAGATGGTACGAAGGCCGGGCGCTTCCTAAGCCACGAAACAGTGAAGATACAGTTGACTACGACGGCAACGCTGTGTGTGGATCATTCTGTTGCACTAATAAACTGTTCACCTTTGATATGGGCGATACTGTACTGTCGTCAGCAAGCTTAACACGAATGCTCCGACACGTGAACTGGACTACTATGAGTGATGTCAGCCGTGCAGCGCTGGGGGGCTGTTGTCGAGATAATAGGCCGATTTAGTTGCGCGTCCGCACCAGTCGTACGGAGGCAGCCTGCCAGGCATTCGCAATGAGATGCTGCGTCCATACGGCTGCTGCGGACGCGCAACTGAATCTATTATCTGGATATGCTTGGTTGATTGATATGTGAGGTTTAACGTCCCAAAATCACCATATGATTCTGAGAGACGCCGCAGTGGAGGGCTCCGGAAATTTCGACCACCGCGGGTTCTTTAACGTGGACCGATATCTGAGAACACGGGCCTACAACATTTCCGCCTCCATCAGAAATGCAGCCGCCGCAGCCGGGATTCGATCCCGCTCGATATGCTTGGACAACTTCGATTGTATGTTGGCATGCACGGGTAACATCTCGGCAACAAGCCCATTGCAAGCTACGTGACGCTAGCGTAAATCTAACTGATTCAGGACACGCTGTGGAGCGTTCGTGTTAAATTTGCTGACAAGTGTACACAGCGTGTATCATGAGGCTGTGAAGTCCGGCACTAAAACCACTTCGCAATGAAAACATGAGATATGACCCACCTGACGATCTTGTCCATTCGCCTCGGCTGAAAAGCTGAATGCGCGCAGGCAGAACACTCGGACAAGCTAGGCAGCTATCACTTCCTGGCGTGAACCACATTCGTCGGAAGATACAGTTGCGATAGGCCTAACGCTCCGCGGTTGTCGCGAGTAGGTATCACGAGGTCACGCGGTTGTTGTGACCTCACGCGCCATGCATGGTAATGACGACGATGATTACTTCAGAATAAATTGCGCATACCCGCTTACGAGCAGAAAAATATAAGAACGCTCATGCAGCATTGTGAGTGGAATAAGAAGACGGAAAAAAATTTTGAAAGCTGACCAAAGAACCTTAGTTTGTCTGTGTATCCACAAAAATCCGGCGATTCTTAGTATACAACGAATTCGTTGGACAGCAGAAAGCTAACTTATCTGTTGAGAACCGTAGACAGATATTTTATGGGCGCGTGGGTTGCGTTTCGCGCCTACTTAGGCGAAATTAAAAGTGAAGCAGGCATAAAAATGTTGATCCCAATTTAAAAATAAAATAAGGTAGCATGAAAGAAGGACAAGTTTAAAGAGTAAATTGTAGTAGAAGTGTTAAGCGCTTGTATATTTATTATAGGTTGTGCTGCTAAGGTTATCAAAAAAGCTATCTGGTCTGGTTGTGCAATTTATTCTTATATATTTCCTTTTATTTTCTTCCTTTATTGTTACGTTTTCTTTAAATTGTTATATAAATGTTCAGATATCTACTTCTTGGCCGATCCTGCAAAATGGGTAAAAGCCATAATGAAGAGGCATCATCGTCATCAAGAGTTTATTATGAACATATAAACCGCGATCAAAGATTGACATAGATTGACATAGATCAGAAGAGTACTACTTTACTATTACCAAAACCTGAATAATAGCTTCGAGTAACATAGTACTGCTATCCCATATATAATACTACTGCAAACACAGACGTGGCCATGCACGCATGGCACCCGAATGGAACTTCCGCTCATGGCTCAATTGAAAACTTTAGCTTTAGTATACTCGGGAACCATCGTCATCAGAGCGTGTAATGACACCGGGTGCTAATTTCGGAACGCATCTGCCCGCGCTACTAAACACATTCGTATGCTGTCTTCGTCATATCTCTTGTTTCGCTCACCGAAATCCCACAAACATACATGCACAAAGTCACGCCAGGAATGGCATTCCACGTAGTATCTGACACAAGGACCTGCCGTTGTTGCCTAATGTCTGCCATTCCGCAACCCGATCCCCAAAAACTCGTCCCCGAAACAGTTTATCCCGCCGTCTAGACCGCCAGCGGCAACATGCACCGTCGCGCCGGCGCTTCGAACGACCGGTAGCTTCTCTACCTCGCCGCTAGAGTGCGGGAGCCAGCGCTCCGAACTCCCGCACTGTACGCAAGAGGGTTCATTCGCCGCGGGCGACCACGAAAACTGCGCTCGACGTAGGAGGGAGACGAGGGGGAGTGGCAGGCCGTATTTAACCCCGTATCAGGCCCACCCATCGACGGCGTCGGCGCACTTCAAGGGGCCACAATTTATGGGTGCCTAAGCGAGAAAGAATCTCAAGAGTAAGAGACGCGGCCAATGCCAGCGTGCAAGATAGCCGGTGCGTCTTTGTAAATAAAGTGCCTCCCTGTCTAGCGCGGCCCCAAGTGCACCGTTGCCATGATTCGGAAGCGACTCGTTCTGCTATTCACGCATTGGATTGGGGGTTCGAAGTTGACGGACAAGGCAGTCTAATCATCCTAGTATACGAGGAAGGTGCCATAAAGAGAAAGATGAAAAAAAAAGTAGTGGATATAGTGGAGCGCTTGCGCTGTCAAGCGCTATGGAACGTGCCGCCCCTATATAAAGAACTACACTCCATTAAGAATTGAGGAGGAGATTTGCCACATGAAGTTCTTAAGGAGGAACGTGTGTTTTCAGAATTCTAGTTATCAGTGGTTCAGTGAAATCATCCGTTCAGTGAAAAACAGTGGAAAGTTCTTTCAGCGGTACAAGTGAACCGTTGATACGAGGGAATAAATATCATTGAGTAATCGTTTAGAGATGGCACACACTACTGCGCAAGCTGGCCTCGAACACGAATCTAGATACAGAAAAGAGGCAAACTTAATACAGTAAGTTGAGGATAACTACACTAGCATGACCCTACTAACCAACGAATCTCTTGAAAGGCACTTTCTCCACACGGATTTGCTCTGAAGCGACCGCGTGGCAGAGAGAGAGAGAGAAACGAGAAAAGAGGAAGGCAGGGAGGTTAACCAGATGCTAGTATCCGGTATGCTACCCTACACTGGGGTTGGGGAATAGGGGGTTGAAAGAGAAAGGGAGAGTCAAGAAAAAAATAAATAAGAGAAGAACACCGACACACACGCACACACAAAATCAGTCCACTCAGAGGCGTTCCGACAGGCCAGTAGTTCGTAAGAAGCCCAATAGCGCTTGCACGACTTTATTCTGTGACGATGAGTCATGACGATGGCGCAGTATCCTTTCTTCTGACAGCGGCTGGTCATCTAACCTGTTTAGTTTATCAGAAAGGTGTTGTCTTTCCAGGTTGTATTTCGGGCAGTCACACAGGATATGTGGAATTGTTTCTTCATCTCCGCAGTGTGCACAGTCGGCGGTGTCGGCCATACCTATGTGGAACGCGTACGCACGGCTAAACGCGACTCCCAACCATAATCTGCACAGAGCAGTAGCGTCGCCTCGTCGAATTTTTGTTGGAAGCTGCATGCTTAACGTTGGATCAAGGGATCGTAATCTTGCATGCGTAAAGAGAGGCTCATTCCAAAGAGCCATGGAGCGTTGGCGAGCAAGCATTCGGAGCCTTCTAGCAGCGTCCGTTCTTGAGAGAGGTATTGACTGGTCGTTGTCTTCTGTATGGGCTGAACGGGCTGCTTGATCAGCTCGTTCGTTACCGATAATTCCACAGTGGCTTGGCAACCACTGAAATATAACGTGGTGCCATTTCTCTGTTATGTGGTGTAGCATTTCTGCTGTTTCAAATACCAACTGCTCGTGTGGACCACGGCGTAGATTTGACAGAAGTGACTGCAGGGCCGCCTTGCAGTCGCAAAAAATCGTCCACCGTTGCGTGCTTTGGTCGTTAATGAAACGCAACGCAGCGCGAAGCGCTGCAAGCTCTGCTGCCGTTGTTGTGGTTGCATGAGCTGTCCTGAATTTGATGGTTGTGGCGTGCATTGGAATAACGACCGCCGCAGTTGAGCTGTTTGGCAGGACGGAGCCATCGGTGTAGACGTGGGTGCAGTCTTGGTACTTCTCGTAAAGCAGAAGTAATGCGAGCTGCTTGAGGGCTGGTATTGAGAAATCACCTTTTTTTCTGAATGCCTGGTATTGTCAGGTAGATGACTGGCTGTTTGAGGCACCATGGAGGAATTGAAGGTCTCGCCGCGGGCGTAAAACCAGTTGGTAGGGAGTCACCATGTGTAGTTATTGTTCGACAAAAGGAAGTATGAGGTCTATCCACTGGTAGAGAGGCTAGGTGGTGATGGGGATTCCGGCCCACATGCCTTATGTGTATCCTCAAAACTTCAATTTCAATATGGGTCTGCACGAGGTGGTCTTTGGCTATAGCTATAGTCGCCATTGTTGAGGCACCCTGAGGCAGACCTAGACATATTCGAAGCGCCTGTGCCTGAACGCTTTGTATTATGCGTCGACTTGTTTTGCTGGCGTTTGATAATGCAGGCAGACTGTATCGTAAAAAGCCAAGGAAAAGCACCCTGTACAGTCGTAACATAGCATTAGGCTGCATTCCCCAAGTCTTTCCAGCGAGAAACTTGAAAAGATGGCATATGCCTGTCAATCGCTTTTTCAAATACGATACATGAGGGCTCCATGATAAGTCTCTGTCGACTATGACACCCAGAAATTTGTGAGATCGACGATATGGTATATTTTGACCGTTAATTGACACTCTGTAATTTGACATGGGTTTGCGCGTAAATGCCAGAAGAGCGCACTTTCCGGAGAAAATTTCCAGGCCTCGATTGCGTAGATACAAAGCAGTTGAAGTAGCAGCTCTCTGTATTCTCGCTCGTAACTGCAGGCGAGTTACCGCAGATGTCCATATGCAGATGTCATCAGCGTATGTTGACAGATAAATATTGTTTGGTAGGTGCGTATGGAGAGCAATTAGTGTTATATTGAATAGCACGGGGCTCAGTACACCACCCTGAGGGACGCCACGACAACTGAAATGTGTAGACGTGTTCCCAGTCTCTGTACTCACAAAATAGGATCGCATTTGGAGATAACTGCGTATCCACTTAAACATTCGGCCACCCACTCCAATCTCTTCTAGTGCGGCAAGGACGGATTCATGTGTCACGTTATCATAGGCTCCTTTGACGTCAAGGAACAGAGAGGCGCAAAGACGCTTATGGCCTTTCTCGTGTTCAACGTACGTGACTAGGTCGATGACGTTATCGATCGATGATCGACCACGTCGAAAGCCAGCCATGGCATTTGGGTAGATCTGATGATACTCCAAGTACCACTCGAGTCGGACGAGAATCATTCTCTCCATCACTTTACCCACGCAACTGGCCAATGCGATCGGGCGATAGGAAGAGAGTACCAATGGTGATTTGCCAGGTTTCAGTAATGGTACTAGACGACTAGTTTTCCAACTTAAGGGGACAGTGCCCTCTAGCCAACAATCATTATATAGCTGAAGTAGAGCTATTCTCGCGCGCTCACCCAGATGACACAGGGCTCTGTAGGAGATTCCGTCAGGTCCTGGTGCAGAGGTACGTTTGCATGAAGCGAGTGCTGCTTTGAGCTCCTGAATGGTGAACGGGAAGTCCATAGAGGAATCACGTGGTGGCGGACAACTGCTCGAAAGTGGTGAGCTGCTGATGGCTGTAGTTTGCCCTGATAATCCGGCACAGAACTCTTCAGCAACGTCCACATCTGGTCGATTTTGGTGAAGGGCTAAGGCCTTGAATGGTGACTTCTGAATGGGCGATGACCGCAAACCTCTAACCGTCGTCCATATGTGCGATAAAGGCTTACGAGGGTCGAGTGACTCGCAGAAAGTAATCCAGCGTTGGAATGCTAGCTTGTCCAACCGACGTTTGATCTTCTTCTGCATACGTCTAGCAGTCCGTAAATCTTCTATGTCCTTCGTGCGCCGGTACCTTCTTTCAGCTCGTCGTCGCAAGGCTCGAAGCCGCTCCAGCTCTATGTCGATGTCCATGAATCTTGCCGGGCATGGGATCGTACACACAGTCTCTTTTACAGTGCTCTGGATGGCCTCTTGTAAATCGGATATGTGTTTTTGGCATTGGTCTTTCATACGAGACTGAAATTTTTTTCCAGTCCACTCTTTTAACCATGTCGCGCACTTTAGGAGGCGACAATCCTCTGATCTTGACGTAAGTTGGAATGTGATCACTCCCGTGCGTTTCTATATCCGTGAACCATTCAGTATGTTTCACTAGGCTTCGCGAAACAAAAGCCAAGTCGATACAGCTACTGTATGTGGAGCCACGTAAAAAGGTAGGACTGCCGTCGTTCAGTAACCAAAGTTGGTTGTCGGAGGCAAAAAGACACCAAGCTTCTGCCCTTCATGTTGGTATTCTGACTTCCCCATAATGTATGATGAGCGTTAAAATCTCCGATGATAACACACGGGTCAGGAGTTAACGCTAGGATGTCTCGTAGTCTTTTTTGATCGAAACGGCTTGATGGTGATAGGTATGCGCCAACCACCGTGATGTTGAGCCTCCTCTTTTTCACTCTTAAGCATACGTATTGGTTTCCATCATGAGGTGGTACAGGTTGAAAGATGTAAGTGAGTTCTCGGCGAATGTACACCAGAACCTTGCTGCTTTCAGTAACAGTAGACGACATAAAAGGTTCGTATCCCGAGAGTCGTATTGCACTCGATAAGTTCGGCTCACAGATGACGATTACGGGAAACATATTGACGTACACAAATTGACGAAAGTCACCAATGCACGATCTCAGTCCCCTGGCGTTCCACTGCAGTATTGATGCTTTACGAACCTCCTCCCTGAAAGACAGTGGTGCGTTAGCCATGGTCTACTCTAGGGCTGCTAGCACTGGACTAAGCGCGTCCAGTACTTGAAGGGCACTTTCGGCTGACGGTGTATTCATGTCGTTTAACAACATGCGAATGGTGTCCACCAATAATCTTAGCATCACCATCACGCGATGATCTGGCTTCCCGGCTGTTGCAGCATTTTGTGCTTGTTCTTGAGGCGGCTTCTGTTGAGGCTCAACAGGTCGTGTAGGCGGCTTCTGTTGAGGTTCAACAGATCGTCTAGGCTGAAGGAGGGGGCCATTCCTTTGGAGAGAGAGAGATCTTCCGGCATCTTCTCTTTCAGCGCAGATGTTTGCCGTGCTAGGAGCCGCGCCTGTCGATTTCACCTGAGTTTCTGACTTTGTCGTCAGATTTTGCACTGTCCTTCGTGAGGACCTTCGACGATGGCGGCGCCTTCGCCTTACTTTTTGCGCAGCTTCTCTGTGAGTCGAGTTGTCTCGCACCATTTGCCTCAGAATATAAATCTCTTTCTTAATCTGAGGACAGTCCTTGGAGGAAGCACTGTGAGCGCCTTGGCAGTTGGGGCATTTCAACGTAGTTGCATTACAGTCGTCTTCTGAGTGGTGTTCAGCGCATCGGGGGCACACTGCGGAATTTCTGCAAACGCCCTGCACGTGGCCAATCTTCTGGCACTTGAAACACTGCATAGGCTTCGGAATAAATGGGCGAACCTGGTGACGGAAATGGCCAACCTTCACGTAAGAGGGAAGACAGTCACCCTTGAATGTTATTCACACACAACGAGAGTTGCCTAGGCGACCAGCATGCACAATGACGTTGTTTTCGCTCACTGGTTTTATCAGTACAGGAAGATCTTCATTGGTGATTTCAGTGTCTATGACATAGATAACTCCTGTTACGGTGTCACCATTCGCTGGTATGATGGATCGGACTTTGATGTTTCCCAGCTCCGACACATGCTGTAGCGTGTTCAGTGCACTCGGGTTCCTCACGTCGATTGCCAAAATATTCTTCCTCGTGTTTATCCTGATGTCCTTAATCTCGTTAGGCACAATGTTTTCAAGGTACAAGGACAGTGCTTGCCTGTTGAGGAAGCGTAGATTGGCAGTAGTAGTCTGCGGCACAAACAGAATGGAGTGAGGCCATCGCTGAGGCGCTGTCCTCACAGTGGCTGTACTTGATGCCGATGATGCGTTCATGATTCTTCGTTTGGCCTTGCGGTAGAGCACAGGTTCGAAGCCGTCTTCCGAGGACTCGTAGTCTGATGCAGAGTACGGCTCGGTGTCCTCGCTCTCACTAGATGTATTACCACGCTTTCTTGAAGCAATGCCTATGGATGAACTGGTACCGGGCGGGATCTCCGGGGATTGCACATCCATGACCGCTATGTAGGGGGCTGGAGACCCCGCTGTTGCGCTGTGGAACGCAGAAAATACAGCACAGACCGAAAGATGTGTTCCACAAGAGAATCACTTCGTCTTCCTCTCTCGACCGCGTGGCAGATTCAATATTAACCTTTCCTGGCACACCTCAGAGCTTTTCACTTGTTTTCTTGATAATTGTGTATTTCTTGTAAATTAAGAACAACCCAACAAACCTCTACCGGACATTCTGGCAATGGGAATCATTTTTATCCGCGTCATATAGTTGCTGCAGTGCATGATAGGGTATGTCAAACACACATTTACTTCCCTCGCATGCACATACACACAAAGGCCTGTTTGTGTAACAGTGCCTTCTTAAGCCCTCCCTGCAGGAGCGCAGCCAGAAAAATGTTTGTGTGCGCATGTGTGTGTGTGGAAGGGGGATGGCACCTGTTGAAGGCCTTGAAAAACACGTATTTTTGTTTATGTTCTCGGTAAAACACAAACCTCCATCCGAATTTTGAGAAGGGCTCAAACTTCAGCCCCCCGCGGCAGGCCTGCCTACAATGACTTACGAGTGTGGGATTGACATTTCAAGGCTATTTCTGTCCTCTGAAATTGTTCTTCGATTAAAGCGAGCTGGTGTAATGACACGCGATTGTCTCTCTACATTATGGCTAGATCAACAATAGTTCTTAAGGTTTAACGACCCGAGACCACCATATATGATTATGAGAAACTCTGTATTGGAGAGCACCTGAAATTTCTATCACCTGGGGTTTTTTTAACGGGCACCTAAATCCAATCACACGGGCCTCAAACATGTTTGACTCCATCAGAAATGCGATCACCACGGCCGGGATTTCAGCCGTCGAGCATCATACCCATAGACCGTGGCGCCAGGTGTAGCCAATACAGAATGTGCTGGAAAGTCTTTTCGCAACAGAAAATTAGAAAAAAAAATGTTCAGCGTTTATGTCTCGAAAGCTTGAGTAGATAAAAAAGACATTGCTAATAATGCTGGTACTAGGCTCTCACAGGCAGCTGCTGCAATCACGCTCGCATGTGCCAAGCAGGTCATCCTCCTACATCATCGCAGTAAAGATTTCCTGAAGCTTGCAAGCCCCTCCACATCTCAAACAGGTCCTAGACCATACACTTAACTCCGGCTATGTCGTTCAGTTTTCTTCCAATTCATAATATTCATTTTTCTTTTTTTTTACTAAAAGAACTCGCGTGGCCAAGGATATAGAGCCCGTATGCTAATGTGAGAGAAGAGCGATGGAGCTCCGGGTTAAAATGGAAGTTTAAACCCAGAAAATGGCCGCTTTGCCGGAGAAGGCCATAATTCACCAGGCCCTGCTACAGCGTACGTACGGCGCCTGATATTACATCCTCCTGTGTTGCCGCACAGCTGCTGAAGAACGTGTCATTTATTTCAGTTTGCGCCCACGAACATGCCCGTATGCCTGTCAGCTCTCGGGGCTCATACATATGTTGGCAAGGAGATCGAAAAATTTCAAAGGAGTTATTGAAAGTGAAAGTTCATCAGTACATCCAAGGCACTCTGTTCACAAAAATGCAAATACCTGGCACGCAGAGGCGGTCCCTGATGGAATAATAACGACGTTGTTTTCAGGACAAACAAGACAGGATAGAACACGAAATTATTTTTCTTATTTTTGATTGTCAGGTCTGCATCCTTCTACAAGGAAACAAATGGGAGGCAAGATACACCGCAAAGTAAACAGTGAAGGAAGCAGGAGGCACATTATTTCGCTCTTAATAACAAATCAACCGGCCTAGCAACAAGCGAGTCATGACTCATAAGGAATGATTACACTATTATAAGTTTGTTTCAGTACCGTGGCGCAGGGGTATACAAAGTAGATATGGATATTATATTATTCTATGCCGCAAAAGCGAGTTTTATATGACAACCATAAAAAAAGAGAAAGATTTAATGGCCATTGCGAGGAATAACAATGTTAAATATTGAGACTGAATTTCAGTTGATTAGTTAGTTAAAGACAGACAGACAGACAGACAGACAGACAGACAGACAGACAGACAGACAGATAGATAGACAGATAGATAGATAGATAGATAGATAGATAGATAGATAGATAGATAGATAGATAGATAGATAGATAGATAGATAGATAGATAGATAGATAGATAGATAGATAGATAGATAGATAGATAGATAGATAGATAGATAGATAGATAGATAGATAGATAGTAGATAGATAGATAGATAGATAGATAGATAGATAGATAGATAGATAGATAGATAGATAGATAGATAGATAGATAGATAGATAGATAGATAGATAGATAGATAGATAGATAGATAGATAGATAGATAGATAGATAGATAGATAGATAGATAGATAGATAAGACAGTTCTTTAGGACGACTCTTCGATGAGTTTTCACACACCACTGCTCTTATAAATGTTATAAATTGTATCACGCCAAGCATTACGTCCGCTGATTTCGGTAACATGCACCTTTGACTCGTGACTTCACCTCTCGAGTCGACTTAGACACAGATATTACGATCCCCACAGCACCGAATTATTTCCGCGTAAAAATAATTTCAGCTGACCCTTTAAGCGGAGCTGTGGTCTGCAATATCAACCTGCACACATCACTTCGCCACAGCACCACCACGGTGCGCGAAGCGACACCTGCTACCACTCGTCTCTACAGTTTTTAAATTAAAGTTTGCTGTCTTATACAGCCCCACATCGGACGCTCGAGATACGCGTAAAAATAAGCAACAACGCCCTTCTGTTATATCGCGTGGGGGGGCAACGAAACGATCTATTTTTGAGAGCTTGTTCCGCGTTCGCTCGGCACACGCTGCGAGCATAGTCGGGTTCCTCGGTGCCGAAATATCACGCCAACCCGACGGGTCACGCGCATACACACACACACTCGTGTTGTGTGTACAGACATGCGCATGCCTGCGCTCCGCAGACAACCACGCTAAAGTACGTGCTTCTATTGCAAGACTAAGAAAAAAAGGAAGGGGAGTGGGAGGGGTTACGTTTATTTTTTGTACTCGCGAACCACGGAGGAACGAACACATCGATTGCAGCGTGTTCCTTGAGGCCGGCGTTTACGGTGGTAGAGCAGCCTGTACGCTTGCCGTGAGGCATACCGCGAGCAAAAAGAAATCTCCCACGAAGTTCGAGCGACTATGAGACTCGGTTCTGTGCTACACCAAAGTATATAGGCGGTCGAAGGCTTTTGTTCCGTTGGAACTGGAATGGCGACGTGCCGGAACCGAAAACTGTCACCGCTCCCGGCGATGGATGCGCCGAGTCGTCGCCATTCCGCAGTCTCGGGCGCGTGTCAACAGTGGCGAAAAAGAATCGAACGCTCTTCTTTCGGCGTTGGCTTTAGACACACACGCGCGCGAAGAGAAAAAAAAAAGAGCTCCTCCCCAAGTGAAAGACAAGCGTGCAAGAAACGCCTCCGGCTGGCCTCAATCTGCGCGCGCATTTGTTCTGGCACGGCGAGGCGAAAACTTGCGCTGTCGTCGGCGGCGTCATTCGTACTTGTTTCGCGCTGGTTCGTCTTTTCTTGGTTTTCCTTTTTTGGCTTTCAGTAGTCTTAGCCTTCGTGCCGTCTGCTTTGCTACTTCTGTGGTTGCTTTTGTCCCTCTGTTTGTTCCCTAGCACCCCTCGATGGCGTACCTTTCGATCCGCAAACTTGCGGATTCCGAAGGCTGGTCGTCGCTGTCATATACCATGTTGGCAGCTCAGCCGGAGCTTGATATATATAGTCTGACAAGATGTAAGCGCTTCTGTTTGGCTGGTGAGCAAGCATACGTTTACCGGTGCAGTCTCCAGCCATTGTACGTGCCTTTTTTGTTCAAAGCATCACTTGGGGCAGACTAGTCGTTAAGCGAAACGTCTAGCGTTGCTCCTGCTGTGCATCAACAGGTTAGCTTTGAACCTGACCTAAACGTTTTTGCCTGTGTTACGATGATTGTTCCAGTTTCCGCGCCAGTTTATGCTCTGAAGTTTGTACATTTGTGTCGCCTTTGTGACTGCGATTTGACTCGAAACTTTCTGCGCCGAGAAGCAACCACTTAGCATTCTCTATAGCTAACAATCTAGAAGCAAGCTAGGAACATCCTATCATGATATAGCAATAGCCTCGCAGTAACGCATAGGCAACCAGATTTGACTTCATAATTGAGCAGCTTCACAGCGCCAAGCCTTGCGTAAGTTAGTGAAAACTCCACCTTTTAAATGCGAAGCATTTCTTAGCGAACTTCGGTGTCTCTGAGCGTATCTGTTTATCTAGCCGCTTACGTTCGGGTGCTCTCGTGGTCACCTTCTTAACTTGGCGTGAACTAAATTTAGCCTGGAAGGTAAGATGGTTTGACAAATATGACGCGCTGATCAAGACATAATGTCACAATCTCATCGCGTACGTCGCCAAACACTTCCCGCCATACAGTGACACATACCCACGGGCGGGTATATGCCACTGGTACGCGGGTATGTGCCACAGGTGATTGACACTTAGTACGTATCCGGCTGGAATTGAACCAAAGAATTCTGCGTGGCAATGAAACATTTTACCACAGAGCCACAGGACCAGGTCCTGTACCACAGGGCCAGGTCTCGGAACTTCTTTTCAAATAGACGCTAATCTTTGTGAAACGTCAAAAGTGGTTGCAGTGCTGCCTACCCAATTTTATAAACATTACATATGTACTCCTTTGATACAGCCGTCATGTCGGGTTAATGTCAATTGTGGTTAGTTGTCATGCGCCGAAGTTGATTTATGTACCAGTGTTCATGGCCAGCATCTTCGTGAGCATCAGCGCTCCATTTCAGCTTCTGGTGTTGCTGATACGCATGTTCCAGTTGACATCGTTGCGCAAGTGCAAACAACTGGTTATATAAACCTCTGCAACTCTTCAACATATATCTCTGTGTGTGCAACATTTGTACATATGTTTATTGTTTTTTTCATGACGTGTTGCTCAATGAAAATATTGCAACATGGTCACCTTCCTTCAGCATGCTTCGCATGACGTCGATTCTCCGGTACGTGGGATCTGCCGAACTTTTTTTTTCTTTTTTGTCCACATTGATCGAATCTTTGTCTGGAACCTTTTATTCACCTTTTTTCCTGATATTCCAGCCCAAAGCGTGTATCCGGTTACTGCACTGGCTGATGCCGCTGTCTGTCTCTCGAGTTTTCACGTAGCTGTTTCTCCTCCTAACGTAATGCATATGATCTCCGTCGTTGTTCACCTAGAGCGCCGTATCAGGTTCAGGACAAGGCACCGACAGAAGCCGCTGAAGGGCGCGTCCTCGTAAGCGCACGATACGGCGCAGACGCCGCTCCAGTCTCAGAGGCACGTACCGCTGCTAAAGCTATCATGCCCTACGAGCACATTTCCACCATGAACGCATGGGACGCGAGAACGTATTAGGTGGTCGTAAGTCATTATACAGAGGTCTTGATTATGGTTGTTCTCGTGCCAGCATTTGTGAATCATCAACAGTGAATTGTCGTTCGTCGTCCATCATTTCGTGAAAACTCAATGCACAGTGAGTCTCGCAGGCCACGATTTTACACAACACGAACGCACATACAGTTTCGAACGCATCCGCTCTTTACGGCGCAGAACTTTGCCGCCGAATCACGCACAATAAATAGATTGTTCACGCGGGATGAGGTGAATTCCAGAAACCAGCACAAAACCACACAGCATGCATGGCACGGCGACAACAAACGCGACGCAGCAAGCTCCGAGTCAAGAAGCCGTACAAGACAACACACTGAAAGCGTGCGACGTTTGTTGATTTCTTCCGCTCCACACTTATCGCGTGTACGGTAAACCTGGTTCCGCAGTCTTCGGTACAGCAAAGCACGCAGGCACGAGCAGAAGGCTTCTTGCGGATGAGCAAAACAAATCACATTTTTCGCTTCTTTCCTCTTATATACACCGCTTTCTATTCATCAAGAGTCATGCACGCTATTGTACTCGCGTATACCGCGTTCCGCCAAGACGATTGCAATAGTCGCGACGTTCTACATGGCGCTGCACGTAAAAACACAGACGAAGTTCCACCGCCACGGTCCGAGAGCACCAGTTGCTTGTCTTCCTTCTGCGGCATGCGCCGAGAAGAATTCTCCGAGGCGCATTCCCGTCTGTGAAGAGGAACACCGCTTGTTGTTCGCTACCTGTCTTCACCGCACAAGTCGCTGCGCGCGCCATTTCTGGCTGTGTTCTTTTCCGTCTCGTCTTATGGGCGGCGGCAGAGCAAAGGCACGCGACCGATGTATAATTGCCTCGGCAAGAAGTGCGACGCACGCCCAAACTTGGTAGTTAGTTCATGACGACGGCGCATCTGTCTGTCTATACTGGGGCTCTTTCTTTATCCCTTCATTTCCTTCTTTCTCTCGCTTTCCCCTTTCCCGTGCTCTTTGTCTTGCTCGATTTTCTTTCTCTCTCTCTTTCCCTCTCTTGACTTGGATGCTGCGGGAGAGTTGAGCAAGTTCGCGACTGCTGTGAACGGTATGTCGAGCGTGAGGAATGTCCGGAGTGCTCAATTCTTGCGCGGCGAGCTTTGAGCAAGGGCGGCACAATCGTGTACGTCCACGTACCGGCGTCATTTAGCATTCTTCGCGGTTCGAAGAAAACGTCGGATCCCTCTTGCAGCCAACGTTGCACCGTTAGAGATGTACGCGCGCCGTTCGCGGAGACGGTTACAAAACTCTCAACTATGTGGTCGTATAGGCATTCCCGTAATGTCGACTATGTTCCTTTTTTTTTCGTCAAGTATAGACCATAAATCATCACCACTGCCACCGCCAAGACAGTGCGAAATGTTTTGTCACGGCGCTTGCGTTTTCAAGTGAAACTTATGTCACGAAACGATTTCCTTTTTACGGCAGAGATGTATATGACCAAAGATTCAGGCGCGCATCATGACCGCGAACGAAATGGGGCGCAGCACAACAATTTATGGCACAGCTTGTCCACGCATCCCTTTCCCACAGGGGCGCCTTTCCATCGCGAAGCCTCTTTCCCAGTCTGCCTCGTTGGTGCTCGGCTGCTGACCCAAAGGTAACAGGTTCGATACCGATCGTGGCGGTCCCATTTAGACGGAGGTGAAATGGTATATAGGTCCGTGTACTGTGCGATAGCAGTGCATGTTAAAGGGACCTTGAAACGGTCTTGGCGATTTTTCACAAACCCATTGGGCCGGTAGACCAAGTCCCAAGGGGAATTTAGAGACCAGTTTGAGCTCTCTGCGTAAACTGTGTAAATTATTACAACGCCTTATAGCTGTGAATCGCTCCAGATTGCTGCAGATTACTGCAACTCGGCCAAACGTGCTTTCGACGACCCATACACCAAGCGACACGCTCTGCCCTACTGACGTCATCGTTTCCAGCTGATATGGAGGAGGAATAAATGAGGAAGGACAGGGAGGTTAGCCAGTTCTCAGACCGGCTGGCTACCCTGTACCAGCTGATATGATTGGCTGTGGAACGCACAGCACAGACTGCCGGTATCGGATCGGCGGCGGGATTCACGCGTATGCGGTCTCACGACACATCGTGACGCAGGCGCCGTGAAGGCGGAGCTTAGCCCCGACAGCTCGAAGGAAGAGTTGAGGGTAGTTGAGGGTAAAAGGCGGAGCGGAGGAGGAGGGTACCTTTTTAGCACTCTTAGCTCCATTAATAATGGGTGTTTCGATTTAACTCTGGTGCCAATGATTTGCTCCAGTATAGTGGTCTAATGAAAAACGGAACGTGAAAAAAAACCGTTTCAGTGACCCTTTAAAGAAACACCAGATGGTCATTATTTCTGGAGTCCTCCCCAACGCGTCATCTCCCATAATCACACGTCGTGGTTTTGGAACGTGAAACTCCACATGATGTTACAGTGCGACATGGGCACAAACCGGTGCGGTGGTCGCCGACGATGAAAACGACGAGCAAACGGGAATCGATGCTTGCGCGTGGTGCTCATCGGCCATATCCCACCATTACCTCTGTCTCGAATCGCATCTGATAGCCTGCATCGATTACTGCTCAGATATACTCCTTTTTCGATTTTTGGCTATTCTTTCTATATTATTTTTTTCAGTCCGAAATTGCTTTGTGTTTGTAAAACCATAAGCCTTTTACTTAAAGATCCTGCCGCCCGGTTCTTGGCCGATCCCACTTTGTGGGTGTGCGCCAGAGTAACAAGGATCATCATCATCATCATCACCATCATCATCATCATCATTGTCGTCGTCGTCGTCGTCTGGTCGTCGTCGTCGTCGTC
>WOVY01005800.1:97500-112500 GCA_013436015.1 Rhipicephalus annulatus
TGACGTCCCACCACACGATGTCACGTTATGTTACGTAATGCTGACGTCACAAATTTTGCTTTTTGTGACGTTATCATGTGATGGTGATGGCGGCACATCACCTTTTGCATCAATCAGTTTTGATGTCGACACCGCGGAACGTCGGTGGTAATTTTTTACGTTTTGTGAGCATCTAAGGCTTTCGACTTAAATAACTCTCAGCAATTTCACACACACTGTAAATGTAAAGGACCAATGAAGCTGTTCAACCAACGACACACAGACGACACGGCGAAAGTTCCGGCTGAGGTCGGAGGTTGAAAGACCAATGATGGAGGTGTGAAAGACCGATGGCGTGGTATTGAAGAACAGGTTGTGAACGTGACCATCAATGCTCAAACACATGTGTGTACTCTATTGCAACACATCCATAACACCAATGACACCACCACCGAAGCACACATTAAGCAACATGTGCTCGTGAAGAGCATCAAGCGATGTTTGCATATTGATTATAGCACCCTCTAATCTGCTGCGAAGCAAGCAAGTAAATATACTGTAAACAGCGTTTGCTTGCCTGTTTGTTTTTCGTTACATTTGTATTTTTGAACGACTTACGGTTGATTGATTGATTGGTGGATTGATTGATTGGTTGATTGATTGATTGATTGATTGATTGATTGATTGATTGATTGATTGATTGATTGATTGATTGATTGATTGATTGATTGATTGATTGATTGCACTGAATGTTGTGGCCATTCGCAAATTACTGCAATGAGATAGTCCACTCATTTTTCTCGCAAGCGCAAAGCGTTTTGGAGAAGCTTTCATGTATAACATAGGTACTGCAAGAAGCGTAGATAGTCAGGTTAGAACACTGTACAGACCCAAGAGAAGTCAAAATGTTTCCATGTTTGCACGCCCGATATTTCAACATGAATACCTAACAACTATACGTATACCTGAGCTTTCTGTCATTCTAAGCACAGATATGTATAGATATCTACGACGTTCCATTTCACCCGTGGGATATGCCACCGCCAAGCTTACGGGAGACCATGGCGTACGCGTGGACTATGATGAAGAAAGAAAAGGTGGCTCCCCTCCGACGTTCAGGTCCCTCGTCTATATTCATATAGTTTACTATAAAGATAGATGGATGGACGATAGAAGCTTGGGAGCCTACACACAGTCTAAGTGCCAGAGTTATGTTGTGCTGCAGTGACATGTAACGAAATGCAAAAAAAAAACTAGGAATGTACATTCAAGCGTATCGTGATGTATGCCAGCCCAACGAACGAACATTGCCTGCATTTGCCGCGTTATCAGCTTCTAATAGTGACAGACATTGCTCATGTCAGAACCTCAAAGGAAGTTTCGCAGTTCTTTCTTTTTTTGCATATCAGTTTTGAGAGGAACTTTCCGTCGTAGTAGAGGCACCCGCGAATTGCGAAATTCAGAGAATTCTAAAATAGACACAGAAAATAAAGCATTTCCGAACAACAGGCTAGGCAAGCTTCATATGGAAAATCAATATGGGTAAGAAAAAACAAAAACGCTAGAAATTCCTGATTGAAAGGACAGGAAAATGAAAGGGTAGAAAAAGATAACTACACTCGAGAAGAGCAGATAGAAGAGTAGTGTAAAAATACGCGAAATAGGAAATTTGTAGAGAGCGTCGGACATGCCACTTCCATTTGCGAGATGCGCCCCACGGCGTTCGCCCAGCTATGAGCAGAAAAAAAAGAAAAAAAAAGGCCACCACCCCGTTCACGCACAAATCAATATACACACACTCATGACTGCGCGGTGCCCCGATAAAAGGACAAACTCGGCGAAGTGCGCACCACGTGAGTGTTAAAGAAATGTCGGGTGCTGCAGCGGATCAAAAGAGAGACAAAAATGAAGCGTGGACGAAAGACACTATGAAGAGATAACACAGCAAAAAAAAAAACTAACACATGATTGACTGGGTGAAAAGAAAAGGAATTGAAAGAAGAAGAGCACAAGGACCGAAAAGAATTTCGTCTAGCCTACCTCGGTAAACAACTCCAAATTGATCTTTTCTCGAAATATATCCGCAAAAACGAAGCATCTAAACAAAAAATGGCTAAAAATAAAAAAGTAAGTATATAGACATATAAGTAAAGCCCTTTCGAAAGCGAACAACGTACCCGATACTGGGAGTGGCGTTTCATGTATACAGAATTCTGGGAGCTTTCTGAAAACCGACGATGCGTGGGAAAAAAAAAAAAACAAGCAGGGGCGAAACAATGGCGCGTCAGGTGACTCGTGTAGAAAACGAAACGAGGTCGAACAAGAACTCGGAAATATGGGGAGTTGAGAGACAAGCTTAAAGAAAAACACATTGTGGATGAAAGCGTTCTGGATTTTCCTAAAAGAACGGCGCGTGGGATTCGTGAGAGGATTGACGAGTGTGGAAGTGTCGTCGTCAATGCGCACGAATTCGTTTGTGAAGTTTAATGAGACGTAAGCAAATACGGTCGGGAAGTGGGAGAGGGAAGGGTGATTTTTTTTTTGTTTCCTAAAGAAATCAATTCGAATTTAAGCCTGCACGCGCGAGGAACATTCGTAGTTGCTCACGCACAATTTCATCGGCCCAGATGAAATCAGTACACGAGATAAAAACTAATTTATTCAACTCAGCCGCGCTGTACAAGCTTATACTTTACGTATACTTTACGTTCACTGAACAATCCGGTACTCACCGCTCACTCAAGTTTATCCTTTTATCACTTAGAACTAAAACTGATTTGTACAAATATAGTAACTTTTCTTCATCGATTGAAGGTTACCCGGGTTACATTACCCGGAATCGGTCGCGCTTTACCAATGACCAACTTTTTCTCTGTAATATTCATGTGAAGATGTCACCGCACTTGCCGTATCTCACAAAAAAAAAGAAATGACAGCATGTTGACGAAGTTAATGAAAATGAGTGAACGAAGAAGTGGGATCGCCTCGGTGTAACCGTAAATCACCCGTGACATTAACCACTCACGCATGCGAATCAGTGACATAACGCTGTACAGTCATATACAATGTTTATATCATAAAATTTACGTTGTGTTGAATTGTAAATTTCGTTTTGCCTTCGTTGTTACTGCTTCGTGGTATCGGATCTATAGCATGAATGTTGGCAAAGACGAGGTATGTGGTTGTTTGTTGATTCCAGTCTTACAAAACGCATCGTAGAGCATATCGAGACGTCATATAGTGCACAAGTGAGTCGTTTCCCGTTACCACCACCACCACCACCACCACCACCACCACCATCATCATCATCATCATCATCATCATCATCATCATCATCATAGAGCATATCGAGACGACATATGCTGCACAAGCCATTCGTTGTCCGTTATCACCACCACCACCACCACCACCACCATCAGCAGCAGCAGCAGCAGCAGCAGCAGCAGCATCAGCATCATCGTTGTCGCCATGACGTATAGTTGGTACTTTGCATGTGATGTGCCATGATGGCAGAAAGAGAGCGTGTTGTCTGGAACGCGCGCTTGTTCTTCATTGCCATCAGCGTCATCGTCATCCTCATGGCGTGCCACGATGGACGGCGGACATGGCTTGACCCTAAGGGTCTTCGCCCCGAAAGAAAGCTGCAGTATGTACAAACAAACAATGTAAAGAAAAAACGGTAAACGTGGCGCCTTTAACAAACTATTAGCTGTGCAAGCAAACTGCACCCGACACCATGTAGAGAAGGCTGGATGCCTTCAAACGTGACTGTCTCCATGGGCGGTTTCGTGACCTGAGTGTTCTTCATGTTACCCTGCGCTTTGCGTTGACCACTCGATAAATCCACGCACACGTGCCAGAGACGCAGGTGTACGCAGCGTCAACACGGGAAAGCGCATCACCTCCAGGCTGTGTGAGTTTCCCGTGTTTGAGAAGAAACAATCGAATCTCCACGTTATATACCGAGCTACGATCAGCCAGCGCCAGATATCCTTCAAGATTGATCTTTTTTTCTTTTCGGTTCACTTATATAACCTGAGGTAAAACAAAGCACGGCGTCAGTTGGAGAGCTTCGTTTTCTCTTACCGGAGCTCGTTTCTATGGGTCCACTCGTTCTCTCCGAAAGTGCACTCAAAATGTAATTGTTTGGTGTTGTTTTTTTCACTCAGTTGCGAACATTGGCATGCGTAGGAAGAGTAACACCTCAGCAACACCCCCTCCCCCCCCCCTGATCGAGTCCGAAAGCCTTCCGTTTGTTTCCGGATTTTAGTAGGTAAAGGGGAGCAGACCTTCAACCAGTAATTCCTTTTTTTTTTTTAGGGGCGAAGCTTCTTTGGCGCGGTTTGTGCGCCCCCTGTTGTCGTAGTGCGCAGCCTGTGGCACATACCCGCACACCAGTGGCACCCGTCCTCGGGCACATTTCCGCATTTCCACATGTTACAAAAACGTAGCATGGAGTCGTTATCACGCTCTCGGTGTTAACAAAGCGCTGACAGCAGAAATGTGGTACGTACTTTTGTTTAGTCCTTAACTGGATAGGCCTCTGCATTGCGGTTTTGTGTATGATGAACATACGATAAAAAGAAGCGAGATGGCTGTATTTGAAGGGTTAACTAGACGCACGGACGGATGCATAGACGGACGCACAAACAAGCAGACAGACAGACAGACAGACAGACAGACAGACAGACAGACAGACAGACAGACAGACAGACAGACAGACAGACAGACAGACAGACAGACAGACGAACAGATGCATGGACGCACGCACAGACGGACGCACGAACGGACGCACGAACAGGCGCACGTACAAATGGACTGACGCAAGGACGCATGGATGGACTTATGGACGGACGCACGCACGGGCGGAAGCACGGACAAATTGACGGATGCTTCGCCCCACTCATCATCATTCATTCCGTGGATATGCTGTGATTTTTTTTGCGGGGGGGGGGGGGGCGTTCGCGGAAGTCATTATTATACGACCAAATCACCTGTTTTATATATTCTTGGTAAAACATGTACCTCCACCAGAACACATGAGAGGGGGGAGGGGGTTAAAACACCCTCCATCATAACTTTAGAAGGAGTAAACACTCCCCTCCTCGCCCCTGGCTACGGACCTAAACATGGGAAGTAAATAGTACTGTGAAGGCTGCATCAGGAGTCCTCTGTTACCTTTACTGTAAAAAAAAAAACATTTGTGGCCATAATCCTGCCCATTAAAAGGACAACGTGAAAGATCAAACTGATCAGAGGTACGAATTGGTGCTTCCATTTATACTATTAGAATGCGCAGCTTACTTTGCGCATGCCCCCACCCTGTCCAGTGCGCGTGCCTAGAGGATATAGGCTGCGAATATCTTGAATCTTTTCGGCGACATTTTTGAGACATTCATGTGACGTCAACGGGCGCCATTTCGTTGAAGCCTTCATTGTGCTCCTGACAATAGGATGTCGAGATAAGGCGCATGATTCGACTGCGCTGGCTGTTCAACGAAATGACAGCTTCTCCGTCGTCAGCGCACATACCCTTTACCTTTCCGTCAGGAATTTGGTTAAGGATTCTCACGATTTTAACATTAGCTTTTTTACTAAAAATGGCGTTTAAAACTCCGAACAACAAAAAAGAGAATTTAAGACGCTTCATTCTGGGTCAGTCTTCATAACTACAAAATTTATCGCTTGCTAATGTAGATGCTGATATAATTTTATACGCGTATAATATATGACATCATGGAATGAATGAAGGGAGAAAATGTAAATATAAGAGTTTGTCTTCTTTGTTAGACAAAATATTTTTGAGATCTAACAGAAAATCATTCCAAAGAAAGTATAGGGGATGGTATTAGAAGTAATTGCAATGTAAACGTGAAGAAAGAAAAGTGTACGAAAAGATTACTTTTTTCGTAAACTTTTTTCTTTCGTACACACCACAGCTTCTGGTTCGCGTTCGCGAAGGAGGTACAGTTTTTAGACATGGTGGGTGGAGTGGATGTGTTTCATGTTCTGTTATAACTACCCGAGGAGCAACTTAACGTGTCAACGCGCGTCGTCTTTAGTAATGTTAGGATCCGCTCGTTGCTGCAGGTCACATTACATATTAAGTGCAGTTGCTTTGGCCTTGCTTTGCTGAGAAAGGAGTGTGTTTTATCCCAGCCAGAATGGAAAGATGCTCGTGTGGATAATACATTGAAGCTTCTTAACAAGGGGAGGAGGAGGAAATGAAGGAAAACGAAGCAATAGGGCTAACAACCCCGCATGCTATGTTTACTACCCTACTCATCATCATCATCATTTATTGAACCCTAAAAGGCCCCTTGCGGGGTATTACATAAGGAGGAGGCAAAAAACAATTCAACAGATGCATGATTGTCAATGGTACAAAGCATAATTGAAAGTGAACTACATGATAAAAAACAATGTCAACAGAAGGAAAAAATATATATACGTGGAAGAAAACGGCAACAATTGTAAATTAACTAACATATCAAGTGATTTGTGATTAGCTGTTTAAATTTTAAGGGGTTTTGTTCGTGCGCTATGGATTCAGGCAGCTTATTCCAGTTTTCAATGGCAGTAGGTAAAAATGATTTATTGAAAGCGTTAGTTGAACCATGTAAGCACTGTAAACATAGGGAGTTAAAGAGGAAGAACATAGGGAGTTGAGGAGGAAGAACATAGGGAGTTAAAGGGGTTCTTTCTCTCTCTCTTCACTCCGTGTGAAGAGAGAGAGAAAGAACAACAGAAATGCACAGAGGTTAACTAGACTAAGTCCAGTTTGCTACTCTACACGTGGGGAGAGGAGAACAAGAGAGTAACCGAGGGAAAGAGAGAGACGAGGAGATGGACATTTCACACCACGTGCACACACACAATTTAGTGTATCACAGGCCATGACTCAGTGATGACGCCTTCAAGAATCGTAATTCTGGGCTGAAGTACGTAAAGGCCACGCGCCCAAGATCTTCTCCCTAGTAAGGGGTCAATCATTGAGGAGAGTCCGGCGATCTCGTTCAAAGTCGGGACAACGGCACAGTACATGGTGGAGAGTTTCTATGCAATTGCAGTTATCGCAATTGGGGGGAGTCAGCCATACCAAGGCGATAACTGAATGAATTGGTAAAGACTACGCCGACCCACAGCTGATACGGCGTTGTAGTGTTATGGCACTATTAGGATTGAGAGTTCAAGGACCTCAGACGGTCAGTATTATTCTAGAGCTTCCTGCTATGGCGCGCCTTTCAAGATATCGTGATTTTTGCACGTGAAATTCTCGAAACATAAATTACATATTTCACCATGCCAGGCGCGCCTTCTGTGCATATTTGGCATAATTACGTGAACATTGCTTTCTCTTACAGCACAAAAAAAATTTCTGACATTCACACCCATAAACCACTAGGCTTTCCTAATTAATCTGATTTCCGAACCGCTGTTCTTGCACCCGCTAATATCACCCGCCATAATCAGTATTTGTCCATTTCTCTAGCACCGATGCTGCATAATTAATACAGGATCCATTATTCTGCCGGTGTGCGTGTTGCGGCATGACATGTCATTAGTGGTGAACAAATCAAGTATACGACATAGAAATTAGGGCCTTGACGCGTGTCTAAGACTTCAGCTTTCAAGCAATTTTTTTCACCGCTATCGAAGATATTCTTTATCTGAAAACAAACTTTGGCACTTATGTTCATTTTTCGCGTTTTTTTTTTTCATTTTGATATAGTTGTGCTAAGCGAAAGGTATGAGGGATTAAGGGCAAATATAACAGGCCACAATCCGCAGTTCTTGATGACGTTCACTTAGCGCAACTACATTATAATCTCCAACAAACTAGCCCGAATCGAAGCAATGCTGCTCTTTTTCTGGCATGTCACACATGAGTTTCACTTAGGTGAGTCCAACCCGGCTGCGACAGCACAACTCGGCAATACTACAGCCCCTACGCGATACTCGCGCGTCGATTCTGTGACCTGTGAAGCTTACTCAGCTTGCATTACGCTTACGAGTGACTCGTATCCAAACCAGTGCACACTCGGCAAAGCGATAGTAGCTCAGCTTGCAGAGTCGGCGAGCAAAACGGTTACTCGTAGCTTTTTTTTTTTCGCGGTTTCACGTTACCTCCCACTTACCCTTTAAAAAGAAAGTTCGTGCAAATCAAAATATCAAATTGTAAGAGAATGGTGAGAGACGGCAAATCAAGTACAAGAAACGTGAATCTAGGTAAGGACATCTCCGAGAGGCAAGTGCTTAGGAAAGACGACAACCCCCCAGGGAGTACAAGGCCCTACGGATCTCTTTCGTGATGGCGTGCCTTGCGGCCGTCACAGCGGCACGGAGGAACCAATACACGGAGTCTTTCCAACGAGGGGTAGAGAGAGGGGGGGGGGGTAGAAGGGAAGTAAAGGACCCCTTCCTGCCCCCCACCCTCTCACTGCACGCTCGGTTGAGTGAAAATGAAGACGCTGGAAAGAAGAACGACCTGGCACTTCCGTCTCTCTCCCTTCCCCCTCATTCTTCCAGCTAGCTTTTCACTTCCCGTCTCTTACTATTCATTTATTCTTCAGCCAGCGGCGCTAACGGGTTCGCCTGTCGTCATCCTTCAGCTGGCCTCTTTCTATTCTCCATGGCCACCGGTAATTTTGCGCACGACTCGGTCCATACAGGCCGGAGTGCGCCGGCCGACTCCCGTTGTACTGGGCAGCGAGCTTCTCCCGCGCACTTCGGTGCTTCGGGGTGAAAGAAGAGGGCGCGGCCACGCCCTCTCGCGAAAGACGGAGCCGTCGCGTGAAATATTCACTCTGCGGCTGTGGTCGGTCGCTGGGCTCGCTCCACTGTTTTAACCGTGTCACGCCACTGGATCTGAAGCAGGCCCCCGCAGTATCTCGTCAAAGATACTAAACGTAAAGTGAAGTAAAAGATAAAAGGACAGTGAAACAAGAGAGCAACGAAAGACGTAGCGCTAAGTTGTTTTGGAATTTAGCTGTTGTCGTTGAGCTGCGCAGGCGTGGGGGTGTGATGACAATGGTTTCAGACTTTTAAATAAGGTTAAGCTGTAATAAATTATCATACATTACGGGTAGGTTGATGGGCTGCTAAAAACTTCAATGGAGCTTGTTGCATCGTGTTTAGAACTGAGTATGGAACAGTTTGTCTAGTACAACTGATGATTACCACAGGAGGAGCGTTCTTCTTTTAGGTTTTGTGTAGTAGTATAGCAGACTGTATGAGCCCAATAGCTGAGGCGCTCTCGTGAGAATAACTTCTGTGTAATAATTGCCCGAATACAGAGGAACCCTTTAGGCTGTAATTGTTCTTAAGAGAAAACTTCGCCACATATTGTTGCCAAATTTTACATTACTGAAACGTGCATTACGAAAGAAATGTTTGTGGATTTGGCCCAATGTTTCCGTCGGTATGCAAACTTTGTCACTCTCGCGGGCATTATACGTTCTGAATGTCGAATCTTCGTAAACGGGCAATAAATAAACTATGATGTGACGCTTGAATATATCAACAAACCATTATCCTGCCAGATCACGTACTGTGTTTGTGACTGGCCGAAGTTTATTGCTTCTTGTAACGAAGCAAATTTCGTCACTAGGCATTTTTTGGTTACGAAACTAGGACATTTGCATCGAACATGCATATTTCCTTTCCCGCAGGACGAAACCGTGTCCAGAAGGAGCTTACAAGCCTTACATAGGGGTGTAGCATCCCGCGTGCAGAATCCATGAAGATTTCAAAAGCTGCTGCTTGATTGAAAAGTTTTAAGCTCGCTTCTGCCCCGGCGAAACTCAGGTGACCAACGCTAGTCGCTAGTGTCTTCACTATCTTCTACTCTATAACATTAGACGTCTAATTAACAAGAGTACACTTCGTCATCATAGCGGGGGTCTGTGAACTGCCAGCCCGAGTTTGCGTTGTGTGCGTTCTGTTATTTCTTTTTCTGTCTCTAGTTTCTTCTTCTATTATTCCTCTTTTCCACAGCCCCCCAAGTAGGGTGGCCAAATGAGCCTACTTTGGTTAACCTCCTTGCCTCTTTCCCTCATTTCTCTCTCTCACTGCTGCGGAGGCTTAGCAGCTATAAGGTGCTGTGGTGAACCTTAAGAGGGCAAGAATTGAATTATTGAGCGTGACTAATTTGTTTTGAGATGAGGAGAATCTCAAAATGTCCAATTACACAGAGATTGAGGGGCTCAATTCAACTCAATACAATCCAAATCCGAATTTCATTTTCGCATTGCCCAAAGCCCAATACAGTGCTATGGGGTAAGGTTAATAACCCCCAAAACCAGCATCTTTCTATACTAATTTCTTCATTGTGGTGTATCTGTATAATAAAATCTGACATTTCGAGCTAATTAACTTTATTTGATTCAAAAACCGCTATAGCCATGTGTTTTCCGGTCACGTGTTAACAAATGTCTTGTTTAACCGAACTTCTTTGAAAAAAAAAAGACAGTAGCTTTTCGTGATCTCAGTATATTGATTACCGAGAACAACCTGGAAAAGGCAGAACATTTGCAAAAACTGGTCTCTGAAAATGAAGGCACCTTGCAGCGCATTGTAAATACAACATGCTAAGGCATATAAAGCTAAACAGGTAAACGCAAACTGGATAAAATCACGAAACATATACATGCACGCAAAGTTCACGAAACGATGTATTAGTGTCTCTCTTGTCCTAGCTGCACCGATTACGGGTTGTACGGTCTTGGGTAAGTCGTACTAGAGGCCCTGTGGGTATAACCAGACGCAAGAGATGCCCTATTTTGGCTTCAGTTTGATTCCCAAGTAGTGGCTAAACGGGCAAAGGAACGCAAAGTCCCTAGTGAGTCAGTCGCTCGCTTTTGATTAGACGCGGTTGCGATTCATTAAGCGTGACCTACCGGATTACACAAAAGATGACACGTCACGGAGATCCCCCGAGGGTGGGACTTCTGTTCCTGCATACTACACGGCCGCCATTGGCTTCCAGACGACAACAGAAGCGGAACGAAAGCGGATTCCGGACAACTGCCATTTGCGTGTAGTTCTGCACGCTATTTTCTCGACGTGTCATTACGTACCAACGCCGGAACCACGTCAGTGAACGGGAAGTCTCAACGGTGTCAATTATGCAATTGCCTCTCATCCTCCCCCCTCCCCCCCCCCCCCATCTCCTCAGACAGTCCTCAAGCCGCCCTGCTGTGTCTCGGTTCATTATTTTGTCCCTTATGATTACGAGAGAACATGGGCAGGAAATGGGATCAGCCATTTGATTTCGTCACTCTTCTTCCGACTTGTTCTTCTTATGTCATCCGAGCACACACGTTAGTGCCGGAAATGAGCTCTCGTGCCGAGAGACATGCGTATGTTCAGTCCGAAAGTCGAGGTGCCTGCAACGCCGCGGGAATATGAATCGACGTGCCTCTTGTAACCTTGCAGGAAGAAGAATAAGGAGCATCGGTAACGGAACGTTGCCTGTGGCGGTGCACATTTTGGCGTTGGCGACGACATGGGAGCCTCGATAACTTGCTGTTTAAGACAAAGAAGGCATTGCTGACATCCTTGAAGACAACAGACTAGCACCGGTGGTTACTAATCAATCGCGATATTTTGACTGCTAGGAGCTTGACTGCGTGTGTGGGCCTCTTCCAAGCTTTCTAACTCCCCTATATACCTTTCTCCTGCAGTATCAAAAATTCTACCAGTTTCCTTTTTGTTTTCTCTTTTCTCTAGACAGGTTAGCAAGCATGTATTTCTTAACTCTCTCCTTACAACTGTAGTACCTTACATGGTGGTTTAATGGCTGTTCATTTCCTAGCTGTGGCGACCATATTATTATATAACCATATCGTGGTTTTGAGAAGCTAAACCACATTATCTATAAATATTATGACAGTAGCGACTGCATTAGATGTGCCGTTGGAGCACTGCACTAACTTGACGGAACTGTATATACACTCACCACCTTAACACGGCGTCATCTTTTATTACTCTTCTTCTCCACTTCATTCCCCTGGTGTTAGCAGCTAAAGCATACTCAGGCCGACCTTTCTGCCTCTCTGGATATAAACCTCGCTCTCTTTCTTCTTCGTTTCTCGCTGCTTATAGGTTTGCTGTATACTTATTTCTCTCGCGATACTCATAACGTGAAAGACAGAAACGGGACTAAGAGAAGAACAATACATGGCTGGCGCTTCGCTGTCTATTTCAATTTCGCCCCCCCCCCCTTTTTTTTCGGTGATCCGCATTTCGCATTTGAAATAAGTACATATAAGGGTAACCTACTACGGCAATATAGCAAACGGCACATGAGTGTTAAATGCTTCCTCTGCTCGCGAACTCAAATAATTGAGCAAGTAGGCGAATCGTGGTTGAATGAAAATGTCTGGCCATGGTCTCGCATTCACAGATAGTTGGTTTCGACTCAGTAAAAGCATGGTTACTCGGTGAAACAAGAGCTCATCTTCCTGCATTCAACCGCGTCCAGAGCTTCCTGACTATAGAAATGCCTTGAAAGGCTCTAGTGAAACGTTTCGCCTGACCCTCGCACTAAATCCGTGCCTATGCGTAACTCGTACAAGAGTAACAGGGTAAAGAACAACTGTTGTCTGCACTACGGCCTCTTTCATGATGATATGGTAGTTTTGGGACGTTAAACCCCAACAAATAAAATATTATGACAACCACATTTTGTATAATAATTTAACGCATCTCATTCCACTGTTTTATTACATTTCTTGTCAGCAGTTGCTTTTTTGTTCTTTTAAAGAACGTTCATCACAGGAACCATTTCGTATTGCCTTGAGCATGCAGTGAGCGATAATATTACAGTGTGCAGACTATGCAGAATGGCCGCACTTTAGGCCCATACAGCCCATACATTGTGGTAAACACGAGTCCTAGCACTTGAGTGGTTTTCTCAGCGGAAGTTTTGTGACGAAAATACCGCTAATGTAAATATGTGTAAGCTGTCACTGGCCACGGGCATAAACCCGTCCACAAGCCGCACCATATCCGTTCAAAAATCGCGTACAGACGTTCGCGGTGCCGTTAGAGACACCCATAAAAAATCTTGTTCTCCGAAAAAGCGCTTCCTGCTTTAAACGGCCCGCCTTCAACTCATCTTCGTGAGCACCCCAAGAGAAGGCTCGATGTTTCGTTGAATGACACGAAAGTATTCCAACAGAAATCATACAAAAAGATAAATAAGAACTGGAGAATAAGCTAAAAGGGAGAAACGGGTCTCTAGGCTGATGGTGTTTTGGAAGCCCCGCGTTCAAAATGGCGGCGTACTGTTAAATTAAAGGAAACGCGCGCTTTCTCGGCCAAGAAGCGCGGGAATCCGTTGCGATTGAAAAGCGCGCGAATATGACCGAGGCCCCGACACGTCCCGTCTGCTCGCCCGCCGCACGTCGCGAAATATTCCCAAAATAGCCGCACGACGTCGTTGCATCGTCGGGGTAGAAAGAAGGATGCTGGAAGATGGTGCAGCGGGCGAGCGCCACCGTGTGGCGCTTCGTGAGGGAGCGGGGGGTCGGTAGGGGACGTGACGTCGGAGTTGAGGTTTGTGGGGGTGGTAAGAACTTCAGCGCGACCTCCGAACGAAAGAGAAGTTGAGGGGTAAGCGGCGGAGACGACGCCAAACAGCCTCAGTACGTCTTCTGTTCGTTGCCGCCGTTGTGGCAGCCCCGCTGAGGGTGAGGGGGGGAGGTACACCCGGGAGGCTAAGGGAGAGAGTTTGAACCCCGTGAACTGCATGAGTGTGCGTCGAGTGTCGACTCCACCTAGCATCCACTCTTGCAGGCGTGGGCGTCTTTTACTGCCCTTCTTCTCTCTGTCTTTTCTCCTTCTCCGTTCTTTCTCAGTCTCTTTCATTTTTCATCATTCTCGCTGTCGCGCTGCGTTTGTGTTCAGCAGGAGGTAAAAGTGTGCGGGAATTTCACGGAGGTGCCGGGATGACTGACGAGGCCGGAAGTCGTTGTTTAATCAGGCGTCGTGCGACCGGCATGCGTCGCTTATAACGACCTCGAAAAAAAAAGTGAGAACGCTCTGACTCGAATTATTGTATACTTTCGTATTCCTCTGTCTCAAGCCACTTTACGGGGCCACCTTTTCTTTTTTCTTTTAGTAGCCGTGTAAAATCGTAAAGCGACTTACCGACAGAATTTACGACCGACGCCGATGGTTTCCCGTCTGTCTCACGTTGTGAATCAAGTGAGGCGCGACGTATGCAACACTATTATCGGAGTTATTTATCGCGCCAGCGTTCTGAGGTGCCTGAAAGCTGACAGGGTGATTCTGTTTGCGCCCAGCAGGTGTAGGCTTGTGTGTTGCGTTGTACCATGCCCCACCTATTATGTATATCAAACACCGTCGAAACATTCGAACACAAATTAGACCCTGTTTTTGCAGTCAGTGCTTCGACCCGAAGATGACACTGCCAACTTTTTAAACAGCGATTCACTACAAGGAATCGCCCTACCATCATCTCATGTCTCACGTCCGGATCACGCATGCAGGTCCAACGTTTGATACCCATCAGCTGAGGCTGCACGTTTGGAACCCTATAGCGCCTCCGAAGGGCTCATTCGTCTGTGCGGCCCTAGAGTTCATGGTGGTGTTGGCACTGTCTAATCAGGCCAGTGACTTCATTTACCTAATGGCGCATTAACGTGTATCTTAATCACTCACAATAAATATTCTCCTTTACCTTAGTTTATCAACAACACGTCGTGGCTGCGCTGCGCGTTAGAAATAAGGTCCACGTTGCAGCAAACTGTGCCTTTTTATTGTTATTGGTTAGAATTCACAGATCGACGGACGATAAGGTAAAAGAAGGCATGGGGGAAGTAAATTATAAAGTTATGTTGAAACATTGAAATATTTAGGTAAATATAAAAATAACGTATACAAATAGACAATTTGGCGAAAGTGGGGTACAAACCTACGCGTCCTCCGCAGTAAGCGTTCGGCGCTTCGAAATCAGTATTAGTGCCCCTGAAGACGTCGACAATGATCTCGTCC
>WOVY01005800.1:117500-125048 GCA_013436015.1 Rhipicephalus annulatus
TTTTTTGTGCTTTATGGTTTCAAACTTGTTTTGCGTGTCCTCTGATATATGCGAATACTTAATCAATCTTATTCGATAAACACAGGCGTCAATTTCGATTTAGAACACGCTGTCATTAGTAGAAGTTAAATGCAACTTTTTTTAGAGCGAAAGCTCTACAGCTCCTTGTCTTCGAAGGTCATCATCGCGTAGCAATGACCTTGAGCAGCAAGAGCTCTTGCATGGCAGGCGTGACGTCACGACCCATGATCCTCTGCGGAGAGGCGTCACAACTGCGCTCACTCAAAGCCTCACCACTGCGGTACCACGTGACCAGGAGAGGGTTTAAACCCCTGTCTGCATAGTATTTGCAAAATCAAGCCACACATATAACTGTTGACAACAAATAAACCTCACCCTCAATTTGAGTAGAAGAAATCTTCTACTCAAATTTTCTATAATTATGTCGCAGTGCAGAAGTCTCTAATGGTGATTGTGTTCTGGTTTTGTTTTGTCGAGCATAGACTTAATGTTGTATCGCGGGCTAATGGCCAAAACTTACGTGTAACAACTCGCAAAAAAGGAGCGATTGCAGAGAACCCATGAACGTAGCGTTTGCCGCGTAGGAAGACAAAGCGCTGTGTATCTGTGAAGTGATTAAGAGCTTTTGACTAAACACAGAAAAATAAATGTGCTCAGTAGAGATACGAGACCAGGCAGAAAAGAACAAACAAAAAAGCAACGTTATCGGTATTTTTCGTAAGCCGAGAGAATAATGTACCGATAAGCGTAAAAAAAAACAAACAAAGCAAGATGCCAAGAAGAAATCGCGTATACTGGGAAGTTCGCTCGCGAGCTGAGCATCCGAGCAGCCGTTATCAGCACGTCTCTCGAACCTACATTTCTTTTTTTTTAATCTTTAGTGTTCTGCGGTTATTTGTTTCGCTCTTTTTCGGCCTCGCTTCGGTGCCGACATGCCGCGGCGGGGCACACAGAAGCCGTTAATGACGCTGAACCCGGCACATCTGCAGAGATGGACCGCAGTAAAAAAGACCCGGGAGCCCATAACGTCGTCAGGATGGCCCAGACGCCGGAGTGGAGCGAGCTTCTCGGGTCACGGGTGGCCAAAAAAACGACTCGCTTGGGATCGAAAGACGAACGAGGGAGCCGAACCCGTTGAAGAAGAAAAAAAAAACCTTTCCGAACACTCGCCGTCTTCGGCCTTGCACTTGTAAGACGTCCGTCTAGAGAACAGAATTACGCGCAAGTAAAGCTGGCCTCACATAGTTTTACTGCTCTATAGTACTAGAGCATATATACGGTCCAAGGGACCACTTTATAGCGAGCGAGAGTGCACCTGTAGAAGCTTGTTTTACCTCGCTCACAGTTTCATTGCAAGTATAGATTCACTCTAGCCGCTAAGGCAGGCAACACAGTTTTCTTGAACAAGGAACGATAGTTTTTCCTTATATATGAAAATCGTCAGAAAGTGGAAAAAGTTAGACCCCGCTATCTCCTAATCATGGTCTTAATGTTGAAAAAGCACGCAAGAACGAGAAAAACAAAAATCATTTTTAAAAAACGAGATAAGTAGAAGCAGGCACACACGATCTGGGACGTACAAAGAATACCTCCTGGCAGAGTACGACACGGACATGGTGGTCAAACAGATTTCCACGTATAGAGCTTGAACAGATAGTTTTTCATGCACTCATGTATAACATGAGCGGGAAATATTATCGCTAGCAATATACGTAATATGACGAAAACGAGCAAAAATGTTGATTACAAACAGCTCGTTAAACTAGTGAGTCAGCCCAATAACCAAAGTACATACACATCGAAATCGCGTGGCACCATCACAGCTGCTGCGACTTATCGTACACCCGTATTGTATACGCAAAGTATCTCAGACAGTGCATTTCATATGGCGTTTCAGTCGATGCATAAAAGGTTCATAGAGTCTATGAAGACTATTACATGGATAATCGTTTGTCGAGTCGTGAACTTACAGTATCGCATTTGATACTACAATTTGGCATCATCGACAAGGTCCACTGCAAAGATCGTTTATTTATGGTGTTACAAGACCGTATAACAAGTTTTCCCGTAAATAAAAGCAAAGTGAAATAAGACGCACGGTGGCCTTCTGTATGGAGAATAAACTTCACGAAACTCTAACACCCGCTCCTGTTAGCAATATACAAGCAGGAACAAGCCCCCTCGGCATGCCGGCCTCACGAACTAAGCTACCAATCTGAGCCCCAACCGCAAGGGTATCGAGTTTTACGTTCTTCGTCGACAACACGGAGCGCGGAGGAGGAGCATCTGGAAGGACTTTCGTATAAAAGATCGTCGTTGCCGGGCTTTTCTCTCGGAAATATCTCACGCGCGGCGCACGACCAAAGCGCCATGACTACGGGCCCCAAATGAGTCCACGCTCTTGCGTTTCTCCCGAACACACAAAACGTATACACACAACGCGTGTCGCGTGTTCAGAAAGGTCCGAGGGTGGGGTGCCTGCTCTTTTCGAACGGATCTTCTTCCTTTCGAGCTCTCTCTTTCTCCCGTGATTGGTGTGGCTCGTTTCACCCTAGGTCGAGGGTCGAGTCACAAAACTGAAGTCGTCCAGGCCCCGTATAGGGCGCCCCCGGACGGCATCCCCAGTTTGACGGAGCAGAGACTCCGAGTCGTTTTCTGAGGCAGTCGCGTTCCGCCTTCTCGGGCCGTCGACTGCGGGCACCGCGTATCGTGTTGCTCGCTACTCGAAGCTTCACTGGTTAAGTCATATGGGAATGAGGCTGCAGTTCCTTCCCTTCCACACCCTCTTTCTCCATCACCCACCTCCTTGCAACCATATTTCACGTGACTGCAGCCAGTAGTTATAAGCACGCACGCGGTCAAACACGCAAGTAGAATTTATGTACAATGCGAGATGAATGAAGCGATTTGATAAGGTTAGTTCAAGAGCGTTTATGCAGACGTAGTCTAAATAATATCTGGCTGTTTTACGAGTACAAACCATGATATGATGATGGGGCGTGCCGCCGTGCAGGGCTCCAAAAATTTCAACAAACTGCAGGTGTTTCTTAACCCTCATTCGCACCGCTAAGTACACGGGCCTCTAACATTTCGCATCCACCAAAATGCGACCGCCATGGCGAGGGTGGAGCCCATGACCTCCGGTGTATTCACACGGGAAACCTCCCGTGTTGACGCCGCTGTAAGCATTGTGATAATGTAACCACCCACATTTGCATTCAAGAATTCTTTGGGGCTAAACATCATTCAGCATGCGAAACTTTCCAAAACAGGTATTTTATTGATTGATTCATTGATTCATTGATCGATTCCGAGGCACATTTAGAAATGGAAGTGAACTTGACAAGTGATCTGAATCAAGGCGTAGTGAAATAATAGTGAATAAAGGTGAAGATAAAATGAAGCAGCTGAATTAATGTGCAGGTGTGCTAATAAGTGAACCCTTCGCGTGAATTGCCTTCATAAGTAGACTGAAAGGAATAAAAAGAAAACACAGACAAGAGCTTTGGCATGCATTCATTCGTTCGTATTTATTACCTCAAAGAGCCTTTGCAGCTTTGGCATGCATTCATTCGTTCGGTATTTATTACCTCAAAGAGCATTTGCAGTATGTTAGCTTACATAAGGAGTGTTTTATTTACGGGACATAGTATAACAACAAAGTTCTCGCAAATAATACCTTAAATAGCTGCCAACCGAATAAGTCCAATATCTAGTCTCAATCCTATCCATGCGCGTGCGGTGCCTGAATAGAATGTAACCTCCGGTAGGAACAACAACCGATATCAAGGTTATTTCACGCGCTGATCAGGTCACACCAACATCGTTTACCAAGCTAGAGTTTTTCCTTGCACTTAAGACAATCCAGAAAACATTGTAACATACACCTTGCAAAAGTAGAAAAGATGATCGCTGTATATATTTAGTGAAATTTCAGAAATGTACTTATGCTGAATTCTTATTTCAGTCGAAGGTTTTTCTCTGGCATAAGAGACGGAGCCTTATACTTATCCCTGTTCCACGGGCATATAACGGCGGGGGATTGTGAGACGTGCGGAATAGAGTCTTGCCAGACATTTAAATTTGAGCAAACTCGGCGAGGATTACACAAAATAAGAAGGTATAAGCTTTGTTGCGCAGAGAAATCTATAACACTACCACACCATTCATCGCAAGTAATGTGTAAAAGAATAATATTAATATATTCGCTTGCAGCCGAAATGTATTTTTTTTTCATATCTCAATTTCATCAGACTCTGGTTCGAAGATGGAAAACCCCAATACTCCTTATCCCCAGTGTTCATTTTTATTGGTCCCTCGCATGTCTGCTCTGTATACGAGATAATATTTTCCAACAGTTCAAGCACCGCAGCCTCGCGAGCGAATTCGGATTACGGGCAATAAAGAAGATATCGCGCTATTCAAAGCTCTGACGTCCGACGGCGCACCCCTTTTTCGGATCATTAACATGAGAGCCTCACAGAATAGGTTCAGAATAAAACATACAAACTAAGCCAACTATATTTCCTTTTATTTTTCATTTCGAAATGATCCAATCGGTTCGTTGGAGCTACTTGCGTGTGTGTTCTTGTCTGCTTTATCCCCACGTGAGTGTAGTCTTTTTAAACGTCACTGCTACATTTCTTTCAAATATTTTCCCTAGCATATAACGCTGTATATAGCGAGCTGTACGAGAAGTCTATCTATCTATCTATCTATCTATCTATCTATCTATCTATCTATCTATCTATCTATCTATCTATCTATCTATCTATCTATCTATCTATCTATCTATCTATCTATCTATCTATCTATCTATCTATCTATCTATCTATCTATCTATCTATCTATCTATCTATCTATCTATCTATCTATCTATCTATCTATCTATCTATCTATATGGGATATAACACGACGGAAGCTTTGTTAACAAGGATAAATATATTTATTTCCGAACAGTTTAGGGGGGGGGGGGGGGGCCCTACCTTCGTCAGAGGATGAGTTGGACTAACGTAGACATATATAATAAATTGTGGCAGCAAGCACCTTGATAATTCATCTCTCGCCACGGCACAGAAACCAGCAGGAGATTCACGTTGCTGCAAGTTAGCCCCTAATTAATCTTCTTACATTAATGATCTAACCAGCTTAATTAGGCTCGCCTTCAATCCACCAAGTGCGCCCTACCCTACAGAATGAATTAATGAAGCTACGTTTATTTCACTTTTTCGCGCTGAGGACCCTGCGGTGGACAGGAACTGGGCACTATAGCAGTTGCCCTATACAGTGAAATGAGCGTTCCACACGTGTGCCCCCTAGTGGTAGTAGGTAATGGGGATTTGAACTGTTGATAGTTATTGCGGCATTATTCGAACTAATTCCAACAAAGACACGCGAACGAAAAGAAAAGCTCGGATAACGCTTTAGCTTCGCCTTCAAGAGTAGAACGCGATTGCTTCATCGGGCCTGTACGCATTGCCTTCAACCGGGCCGCAATAAACAGAGCGTTTGTGCGCGTAATGTTCACCGTTTCATTCTATTCTAGAATGTCTTCTATAGATGTAAAACTGCTAAGTGACCACTACGCCGTCTTTCTGCATTTAGTAAATTTGCAAAATATCAACTACTCGTCTGTAAGGTGTCACATGCAGCTTTGACGCAGCACGCTTCTTAATAAGGGGAGGGAGGAGGCTATCCATTCATCAAACCATTCACTTGTTTTGAGTGAGCGAAACAACTTTCTTGCTGATTCGGCATAAAGGGGGAAGAGGTAGGGGAGTTGAAGCAAGACTCCAGCGTGCTCGTCCCGGAGCCGCAACCTACTCGCGTCATACCCGTTGGAGCGCCGCTTTCGGCCGATGGCGTTCCAGGATGCCTAGCACGTGCTGGACCACGTGTCTTTGGATGCCTGGCTCTTGACTCATGATTTGGCTGCTGATATTAGTTGGCATTGCTTCTTGGTTACCCGGCGGTGGCGCACAGTCCTAGATGAGGCGTCTCTGTGTGCCTCGAGCCTTCTTGCAGTGTTGGCATATATCTGTGGAATATACATTTAAAACCTGTTGGGACACCCTGATACTATCCCGAATATTACGTGTTTTTTTTTCTTTTTTGGAAAAAGTTTCTCATAATGGCGTGAATCTGTAATAAGACATATGCTTGCCACGCAGAAGGCTTGCATTCAAATCTCACCCGTACTAAACATTTTCATTATTTGCGTATATATCAGATTTTTGCCCCCGGATAACGCGGAATTTGCGCTCACAGCCAATGACACTGACACAAGAATATCTGCGAGACAGGCGCTGATGCTTATCACGTCAAAAAAATGTGTCCTTGTAGCATGGTCTACTTTGAAAGTATAGCACGAAAAAAACAAAACAAAGGCAAGCATTCATATTAAAATATCAGGACTAAAAACCGTGATAAAATTACACATATACAACTATGCGCAGGCAATAAAAAATGTCAACAGCATACAAGACAATGTAAGTACAGTGCAAAGCTCGGAGCAGAACAACGACTGGGAGCTGTGAAAGACATCGAACTCCAAAAAGTAAACATTGTAAAGACGATTCTACCAATGGTCGAATGTTCCCAGAGGCAGGCGTTTACATGAAAATGTATATTCTCTCATTGTGAGTTAAACGGGAAATTCGAATATTAAGACAGCACAGCGGTATAGGACAGAATATGATCCTATGCACAAGCTTGTAAAGAAATAACAGACAAGTTTGATTTCGCCGGCAGCAAAGTGATGGCAGTGATTATAATCCAGCAGCATTAGAACGAGATCCAGAGTCATTTCTTGCAAAACGATGGTTGTAAATGCTTAAGATTTTTTTTTTTGCTTAACTCGCTCAATGGCGTTGCTGTTAGAATTAGGAATGCCATTCCAGATCACAGATGCATTCTTAAGTTCAGGAAGGCATAGCGCGGTATACAATTTTTGGAAGGACACAGGAGAACGGAATTCTCTAGACATTCTGCAAACACAGCCTATAGGGTGCGAAGGCCCCGCAAAGCAACACGCTTGTGGTGAGAAGAAAAGTGTAAGAGGCAATCAAAAATAAACCTATATCATTATTTCGCATACCTTACACAACGACACAGAATCAACAGAACATCAAAATAGTTAACTAGATGTTTTTGAGTGAAAATCATAAGCTTGGCTTTTTAAATATATAGGTAGAGATTACTGCTCCTGCACCAGTAAAAAAAAAGAACACAAATCAGATTGCAGCAAGCGACAATCGATATGTGAATGAATTTTTCTCAAATATCTTTGTTATCGGCATACAAAAGAAAAGAATTTCGAATGACAGAAAAACAACATCATTAGCTTAAATTAAAAAGAGGAGTGGGCCCAGTACCGATCCTCAAGGAACCCCACTAGTAGCTTTATACGAAGAGGACGTTTAGCCATTAACGGCAACATAACACATGATCTATCAAGAAGCTAGCTAGGGAGGAGATTCAAATTGAAGAAGAAAAGAAAAAGAGAAAGAAGAAGAGAAGAAGCAGAAG
>WOVY01005801.1:0-21145 GCA_013436015.1 Rhipicephalus annulatus
CGCTACGCAAAAAAAATGAGTATTTTCCTGCGTTTTGCCAGGAGGATACGATGTTGGCACATACCAGTCGCCTTGAATTCTACATATTATGGGCTCCGAGATTGCGCGCACACGCCACGCGATCGGTGCATCGGAGGCCGTCCTTTCGTTTTCAAGATTACTGCCAGATAGCCCTCTATCTCATTCACCGATCTTCTCGCGCAAAACATCAATAAACGTTTTATTCACTCTCTCCTCGGTGACATTTGCAGTGAAACATGCACATACGGCACCAATTTTTTTTTGTATACGCAGTCTATTTATTAGCATGTTTAGACAAAAAAAAAACTCCTGGCTGCGTGGAAGGACACCGAATTGCCACGCAAGTGACCCTGGTTTAATCTCTACCTAGTCCCAGAATTTTTATTACTCATTTATTTCCATCTTTCTCAACTTTTAAGTGACTCAGAAGATGATAATTTTTCACTCGCAACCAAGGATGCCAACGTCAGAATTCTGTGAAACGAGCCCTTTAATGCTATCACGTTATATATATCTACTGGAATGCTAGTTATTTTGCATTTAACTCAGGCAAACTGTCGCTGTCTGGCATATGTACTACCTCTGAGCCAAAAGACTACGAACTGTGGTAACAAAGGATGACCCCCGATCTAAACATAAAAATACTCGTTACCAAGTGCCCAGATTACGTAATTGATTAGTGCACAAAGAAAGGCCAACCACAATCAGTCCCTGTACCTTAAGATAGCTTTGACAAACAAGCCACCCTATTTATTTTCTGAAATGTCTTATTGGCACCAGCCAAACACACACCAGTAGAGGGATTGTGTAATAGTTCAAACTGTGTTTGTGTAACCGAGCTAGTAGAAGCACGGATTGCGAGGTAATTGAAGCAAGAACCAATACTGCGCAAAGTATACTCAGGCGGTTTAAATTAAGCAGCGATGCTGTTGTAGCTATGCCAGAGGACGGAAACTCCCTGCACCTCCCATATATTCACTCTCGGCAGCGCTGCTTGTACCACTGGTGTTTGCAGGGCATCCTACAGGAAATCAATTACGAACAGAAAAAAGTTTTTATGACATCACTGGTGAAGTTTTGAAATAGAGCCAAAGAACGAAACATCAAGAGCAGGGTTACCGGGGAAGCCCTCTTTTCCAACTTCTAATTTTTGCTACACTCTAAGCCCAAAATTACCCGAAAACAGAGTAACGGAGCCCAATATGCGCTCGGGATGAACGAATAGACCACTGAGAAATAACCACAGAGAGATCGTGCCGCGTGCAAACCACTTAGTCACCCAAAAGATGCATCGCACGTGAGGTGCGGGCCGGTGCGCATACCACTGTCGAGGGAAACTAGCTGCCTCCTTCCTCTTGCTTCTGAATTCCCCCTTATTTTTCTGGTGACAGTTGACGTTTCGTCGCGCTCTCGAAGAACTTGACAATCTAGGAATGGCGCACCGGTGCTCTGTGCGCACGTTTGGTTGAGCGTGAGCTGCTGCTTATACGTTTTGCCGCACCCATGAAGTCAGGAGAAGGTGTCGACACGTCGCCACGCCACGCTGTATATCTCTGGCTTAGTCAAGATTGTAACGACCAACTCACGACACCACCGTTTGAGAATGAAGGCCAACATGGTGGCGAGAAGGCAGCAGGCCTATCGAACCAATACTTCAGTCTGACTGAGGGCAGAAATCCGCGCTGTATTCTTCCACAAGTAGGTAATCATTCTCAATTCTGCCGTACTTGTCGGGTGTGTGATATGGATCGCGCTTGCCGGCAACGGGCTCGGTCGTTTTGTATATCGCACGAACGAAATGCATCACTATTATTGGCTTCGGCGACTGTAGTTTGCCTGTGCTATTTGACCGCCCGGAAATTGGGCGCCATTGCGCACAGTCGCCCGGACGCTCGCTCACCGAGTGCTCGCCTGTCTTCGCTGCCATGATGAGCTCCGAGCGGACGATATTGGGCGGAGACTTTGTCGCTGTATTGTGAGTCGTTCAAAACACGTTGCGGTTGCTCGTAACTCTCATCTCTGTGTTCAGCTAAACAACATTTCATTTTTTTCCTTTTTCTCCTTTTCTCTGGCTGACCTGAACCCTTTTTCCCTAATTGTTTCCTTCTTTCTCGTGTTTGGGCTATACTCCTTTGCCAGTGTTCTGTGAACCCGCTGGATTATTTCACCGTGACCAACAGGACACTAATCTGTGAGTTCAACTCGTTTTTTTAACTTTTCGTTGAACTGGAACATTTTTTTCCCTCTCGAGCTTGCACTGCGTGCCCACGCGAGTCCTTCCTATCAGTTAGTTCAACTGAAATTTTTTTTTTCTTTCTCTTCTCGTTGAACTAAAACTTTTTTTCCTTTTTTTCTTTCTTTGTCTTTTCTCGTGCTTGCGCGACCCGCTCACGCAAGTGTTTTCCAACATGACACCAATCTGCGCGTTCAACTGATTTTTTTTCTTTTTCTTCTGGTTCAATTAAACCATTCGCTTTTTTTTGTTTCCTTTTTTTACTCTCGTACTTGTGCTCTGTGCTCACGCGGGTGTTTTCCCCAACATTTGATGCGCCTCTTCGGCTTATCCTCTTCTTATTCGATGATTTATTTCCCCGGCCTTCCCGGCGGCTTTTCCTGATGGTTGCGGATCATCCCAGCGGTTTCAGACGCACGCTATGTGCTGCGGTGCGAATGCTTTTCACTACCCTTCTTTTACCTCTTCTCTTCTGTCTCTTTAATTCCAAATCCCCACTTCCCTGCGCATAACTGTGGAGGTGCCCTCGATTGAGAGAGGCAGTAACGGGACTGCGCTGTTACTTACTTTTCCTCTTTCAAAACCACTACTCATAACGAGCTCGGTTGTAGTATATCGCTTGCTGTATGTGCACCAGCACGGGCTGGCGAGGCGTTCACTAGTGTCGGAACCGAGTCTGTGAAAATTGGTCGCCATTACAGTTGGCTTCCCCGCCAATCGGTCGCAAGCAGCTCGGCGCTGTCCGCTGGCAGCTACCACGGCGGTGGACTCGCGTTTGCTTGCTGCACTCGCACTCACTCTGTTTTGGGGAAAAGGTCCTTATTACCGTCTGTTTTTTAGGTGCTCGCTCCAAACCAACTTAGCACTGTTCGTGGCGGCGGCCCAGCCTACGGTCGCTCTCCTATTCGAGGTTCGCTGGCAGCATACGCTCCGCGTGCAATGCCGTGTTTGGTCTCTCGTTCGTTTGCTCGAGCTGAACAGCGGCGTTCACTTAGAACTCGCTGCCTTGCTAGCGGCACGGTGATTCGCGGCGACTCAGAGTTATGACTGTGGCTACCGCACTTAAGCTGTTACGCTACGGGGATCGAAATACGCCTTTAAAGATGTGTGACATCACGGTGAAATTATTTACATGTCCTATTTCACACATATGTTTTTATCTCACATTGCACGTATTTGTCATATTCATGCATATTCATCCTCTGTCACGTGTGAACGACTATTTTTGCAATCTTATTGCGCAGCCGTGGGCACACACCGTGGAGAAGAATGTGGCTGTGTGCGCTGGCATCAGCAATGCCTGCCCTCTATCGCTTTCGTCAAAGCAGCTTCAGAAGGATTGTAAGAGATGTGACAACGAGGTACGTTTCCCCATGAATTCTCCTAAAGAATGGACAAGCCTCATGTGTATAAGCAAAATAAAGATTTGAATGTCTTACTTTTGTCTTTCATTGTTGCAGAGACGGCAAAAGCAGTGACACGCAGGTGGCTAAGTCATTTTTCGCGTGTTCTTTTCCGCGCCATTTGCTCCTCACTGCGCAGAAAAACGAGCGAAAAAAGTATTAGGCCTCGCGTAGAGTAAATATAGAAACAATATTTGAACTGGGGATAAAATGTTCATCCCATTGGAGTATTTGAGTGGACCAACCGTTCGTCTAGCGAGGTGCAACTTTTAGAACTAACGGTTCCCCAATAAGGTATAAATGTGGACACTAACGGTTGCCCAAAAAGGTGTAAATGTGAGGACCACCAAATGAAAGTCCTCGGAGGTGATTTGTGGGACTAACGGTTACCCGCTAAGATGTAAATGTTAGAACTAAATGTTAGGCCCTCAAACTGGTCTGTGAAGACTGTTAGACCCGGTGCCCTTAGTCCCTAAAAGGAAAAATGGTTGAGGCAGCCCCATCAGTCCCCGAACAGGCGAACCACGCACCCTTTCAACACCATTTTGCCTTAGACTGTATTGCGTCAATTGCTTCACATTTGCGGCTAAGCTGCAACTTTTTTTGCAAAAAAATTATGCTCGCATATTTGCCATGTTATTTATACGTAAAAACAATTTATTCAACACACCTTATGTAGCTATTTTTGTAAAGCCGCACTGCTATAAGCAACATCCCACGATTCACGCCGATTCACAAACCCGCCATAACAATATGCGACCAGCCTATGCTAACTGCAAGAAGGTTTCGTCAACGTTGGCTGGGAAAGCAAGGGAGGCCCGTTTTCAATCGAAGCTTATTGAATGACGTGTTTAGGCTAGTTGGTTAATTTATTCAGAAAACGATTACAACTGCGCGAACAAGACACCATGTAAGAAGCATAAACACTCACACACACGCACACACACACATTGCGCTTCGAGTAAGGCGTGTTTCTATGCTTTTTATGTGGTGTCTTCTTCGTGCAGTTGTAACCTTTTTCTGTAGCTTGTGACGACGGCGAACATCGCTTGAAAACAGTTTGAGGCTGTATGCGGCGGCAAGACCAGAACATTGTTCAACGTATGCGGTATAGGAAAGCATTTCTTTGCCTTACTAATCTCATTCTGTGCTTTTTATCTTTTCACCATTTACGTTGTCTTGGAATAAAAACAATGCGGATACTCTGTCTCCTGCCGAGAGTCGTCCGGATTTAAGACAACGCTTTGCGGTGAGTGATGCAAACAAGTCATCACTTTCGTACAATGTTTCCTGCTTTTCGCCATTTTCTAAAAGTAAAATTATTGGCTCCTTACCTTCTCATTCACTCTTTAACATTGGGCTGACCGTAGATGTATTTACACGTACGTATATCTGTCTCGCCACTGAAGGTCGAAGTGTACTTGAATATCTATTTACCAGGGTTTTAATTACTACTCCAAAACACCAACAAAATGAGATAAAGCTCTAAAGGCAGCACCTGTCTTTTTTTAGTATTTAGAAAATTTTTGCGTTAAATTTGCTTGCACTCAAACCACCCCCGACGTATACGGTCAACGTAACAATAACATAGAAGTAGCCGCTTAGTTCCCAAAACAAGTGCGCGCAACTCATCAGTTGACAGGAAATGCCAAAGCGCTACCCCTCGAGAAGAGCCACCGGGGGAACGTGCACAGACTTCGTCTTTGCGAGCTTCAAGCTACATTATATACCACAAATCATTACGAATGAATGCAAATTGAAGTTTTTACCAATCACAACATGCCAGTTATGACCAATAAGCATTGTATATAACTGTACGCCACATTGTCACTCATTTATATGCTATTTTGACTGGCGCCAGAGCTGAGAAGGGAGCGGCGCTTTCTGGACCCTCCAACAAGTAGCCGACTGGTCGGCTGCCTATGCCCGCCAGTATTGTTCCTCCTAGCTGGAGGGTGAGACGTCGTGTCGCCACGACGCCGTAAGCCGTTCAAAAGAGGACAACAATTACAACAGAGTCCTTGAAAGATTCTGCAGTAGCAGCCACAAATCGCTCCGCCAATTGAGCGAACAGGTTTGCAGACTCTTTGATGTATGCTGTCATGGGCTTGGGACCCCTCGACTAGTTGCACACACACACGACGGGGAAGAGCCCGCTGGCGCCACCTTGGAGTGAAGAGTCACGCCTCAATATTGGACGTTTACATGGGCCGTGCATGCTCTTCACCCTCGCCGGCTATGTATGATATGTGATTGGACAGTAACCTCTGCCCGTGTTCTTTGATCTAGGGATCTGGGGAGCACATACCCTTTATAATGAGCCACCCAGCTCATTCGGAGGAGCGCCATGTAGAGGAATACCAGATTCGAGAGCTCGCCATGTAAGAAAGAGCTCCTCATGTACGAGAGCTCACTATGTACATAATGTAAATATACCCTCAAGTCTCTGTTCCTACTGCCTCGACAACTTCATCCCGGGCCTCCGGTGCCTGCAAACCCCGGTCGTAACATTGCGTCAGTGGTCAATGTCACGGGTGATTTACGGTAACGTCCAACAATCCCTGCTTCACCCACTCATCATCATTCACTTCGTAAATAGACCATGACAAGTCTTTTAGTTATTTTACTCTCATGGTTCAGTTCAGTGCTTACTATCTGTCCTAAGTTGACGCATTCTTTTTTACAATTTCCAAAGTCTCGCCACCTACCGCGAATCGCTTTGCTCTGCCAATACAGTTGCACATTACTTCGGTGTTATGCCTGTTAATCTTCAGACTTACAATTCTGCTTTCGTGTCCACTTCAGTAAACAGAAGCTGTAACTTGTCCCTGGAGTTACTCATCAGTGCGATGTCATCAGCGAATTGCAGGTTACAAAGATACTCTACATTACCTCTCATCCCTAACTTTCCCCCCTCCTGGGGCCCTAAAAACACCCTGTAAACATGCGACCTATATGATTGGAGATATCATCTCTGCCTGCCTTACACCCTTATTTATTGGTTTTCTATCACTTTCTTCATGAAGGATACGGTGGCTGTGGATCCGCTGTAGATTTCTTTCAGTATGTTTATATAGGCTACGTCCGCGCTTTGATTCTTCAGTTCCTATATGAAAGATGATATCTCGACTGAATCAAATGTCTTCTCGTAAGCTATGGAGACCATGTACAGAGGTTGGTTGTATTCCCCGCATTTATCTATTATCTGATTGATAGTATGAATATAGTCTATTCTGGAGAAGCCTATACAAAATCCTACTAAGTCCGTTGGTTGATGAAAATCCGTCGTTCTTAAAACTATTAGCAATGTTTTTTGTAAATAGCCTGTAGACAACAGCCAGTAAGCTAAATGACACTTAATTTTTTGTATACATTTACGTCCATTTTCTTATAGAATAAGATGATGCTGGCATTATTCCAAGATTCTGGCACCTTCCTCGTCAAGAGACAAGTTGTATACAGGGGTAAGTTTTTTAACACAGTCTCTCCGCAATCCTTGAGCATATCCGATATGTTACCATAGCCTCGCCAGAAGCTTTGCCCCTTGCCATTCCTGCTAGAGTTTTCATTACTTCCCCTGTCATTGCTGGTAGGATGTCAAATTCCTCTGGACTATATTTGCTTCTTATCATATCGTCCTGGTTCTTTTGGCTTCTGTACAGCTCTTTATAAAACTCCTACGCCACCTTAATTATTCTATCCATATTGGTTGTGAGCTTGTCTTTCTTCTACCTTAATGCATACATCTGAGTTTTGTTTATGCACAGTTTTGCCTTCATAGGTTTCAGACTTCTTCCACTCATTACAGCATGCTCATTCTCTGTGTGGGCTTCTTATGTCGGCTACCTTAAGCCTAGTGATTAACTCCGAAATATTCGTCTGCTCTATGTCGTCTGTTGTATTGGAGGCTTCTATGATTGAACATTTCTTAATGAAGGTTTTCGTCTTCCGGGATAGTTCCACAGTGTCATCTCTAATGACTCTACCCCCGATATTCATTGTACACTTCTTAATTATATTACTCAAATTACCATTCATTGTGTCAAAGCTAACGTCGGTTTTCTCAGTTAGAGCCACAAATCTATTCATTTACCTCTCGGCGCTCGTTCATTATTTGGTTTCTTGCGTATCAGTTTCTGCCGTTCCTTTTTCAAGTCCAGCCAAATACAAGCTCTTACCATTATATGGTCACTGCATCGGATCTGGCGAACTACTCCTACATCCTGCACAATGACCAGGTGTCGACACAGAATAAAGTCTCTTTAATTGTTACAGTTTTGCCATAAGGACTTATCCACCTCCACTTACAATTAGCCTGTTTTCAGTAGAAGGTACTCAAGATCTGTAAATGATTACGTTCTGCAAACTATAATAATAACTCCGCTTTAACATTTTATTTATTTATTTATTTATACCTTCAAGGCTTACAAGAAGCATTATAGAGGGGAGGGGCTAATGTACATCGATACATGCAAAAAATATGTATAACACAACGAAAGATAAAGCAAAAAACAATATTACAATGGGGAATATAATAGTGTAGGTATTGAAGCAGGAACAGTAACAAAGAAAATATATACATCTGCTAACAAAAATGCGACGCAAAATAAAAAAAAACAGTGATTATCATAGAATGGCAGTAGATAATAAAATACAAGAATCGAATTATGTACTTTGGTGCATAAATAATGCTACAAAAAGTAATGGTACAAGAAGAGAAACGAAAACATACCAGATATCAAGAATGACAACAACAAAAAAGAGCTGATGCATAGTCTCCCCCTGCATGGCCTCTAGCGTGCTTCATGCATATACCTTGGCATTACAAAGCCACGCATCAGTACAGTTTCCTGTGTATTTACCTTACTCTTTGGTAATTTTATGTCTTCGTAAAATCTTCCAAATAGATGTTTAAAATGTTTATATATATATATATATATATATATATATATATATATATATGTGTGTGTGTGTGTGTGTGTGTGTGTGTGTGTGCGCACACACACAGACATTCACAAAGTATATGGATAAACCTACCCAACAAAAAATTTCTGGGTGCACCCTAGGCCTTTATTTAATTGACGTCAAAACAAGGAGGCAAGAAAATAGCCATATTTTGGTGCTGTGGAACATGACTGGGTCACGCACCTTGCTCAGTCTTTGGGCTTGAAGTCAATACAAAATATTAGCGCTCAATGTAAAATTTGTTTCGTGATCTTTTTTTTCTTCCTGTTCTGGTGTACAAGCTAGGATTCAACCAGGCACACTTCGAAACGAAACAAAAAGTTCATTTAGTTGCATGCGTATTTGCACTTCCAAGCGTCACCAGCCCTGAGAAACTTCATAAACGTATAGTTTTTGCATACTTTTTTTTAGGGGCGAAGCTTCTTATAGCCCCTTATTGCATGGGGATGTCCCTCGTTCACATGGCATACACATTAGCATCTTTCTTATCATAAAATATATGTGGCACTTTTCTATAGAGATGCAAACAAATTGCAGTTGGGTGACAATATACTAGATAGCGCTGTACACATTCTGCGTCATTGTTGTTTTTCATCTAGATTCCTAGATGGCACTGTCCCATAAAGATGTGTGACAACCAGGCAATGGCTGGAGCGTGGCCAGCGGAAGGTGGGCCGTATGGCCCTTGGATGCGACGGGCGTGTCGCCATAGAGGCCATTCAGGGTTACCTGGTATGGTCCTCCTTTGAGGCGCGTGAGGTGAGAAGTAAGGCTACTTACGAAGGACGCCTGCGACTGATGGACGACGAATGGTGGCCTAGGCGACTGTTCAGATATGCGAGTCTAACCAGCCCACAAACGCAGTGGTGCAGGCACCTGGGCAGCCTGAAAAGATTGGCTTCTCTGCAAACCCTGTGATTGAGGACAAGATGTACAAGAGGGCCCATGCAGTGAAGACGCAGGTGTGTGAGGAGGAGGCAGAGCAGTGGCGGCGTGCCATGGAGGATAAATCGACACTGCTCACATACCGCACTCACAAGGCCGACGGTGGCATGGAGCGCCTTTATGATAACAATGGAGGCAGCGCACTCCTTTTTGAGGCAGGTGCAGGAGCACTGCATACGTTGGCATACCGTCGCAGGTTCGACCCATCTGCGGACGTGGCCCGGGCTATATGCCTAATATGCGGAACTAAAGAGGAGACCACAGAACACATCGACCTCCGCTGCGCTGACTTGTGCCCGGATCACCTAGAGGGCACCACCTTCCTGCTGGCACTGAGATTCCGAGGAGATACAGAGAAGAGCACAGCGATGGCCAGAGCGGTCCACGTCACAAAACAGAGATTGGTGAAGTGGTGGCGCAGAATGCACAGACAATGTAGACGTTTAGACAATGTAGGCGGTATGCAAGGAGACAATGGCTGGCTGTTGGAAACGTGATAACTCGTTTGTGTGTGTGTGTCACATTTTGTTTTTCTCTGTCTCTCTCTTTTCTCTCTAGGTCTCCCTCCTTTTCTTTGGAATGGAATGGAATGAAAAAACTTTATTTCAGTCCTGCAGGACACGCTTAGCGCGTAGCGGGCGTCTCCCACGTAGGGACCGACAGGGAGTACCTGGCAGCCGCTTCGTGGGCCTGCTGGACGGCCCATTGCTGATCGGCGAGAAGTGAGCTCCTGAGGGATCTCTCCCACTTGCTTGAGGTATAGTCGGGAGGAGTTGTTCTATACTCCCAGAGCTTGTGTGCGAGTGTCGCTGTGTGTCCACATGATGGGCATGTGTCTCTGGGGTATGCATCAGGATAATAAACGTGAAGCGTGGCAAGGTTTGGGTACGTGTGTGTCTGTAATAGGCGTAGGGTTAATGCCTGCGGTCGGTTAAGTTTCGGATGTGGGGGTGAAAAAATGCGACGTTCCAGGTAAAAGTGCTTTGTAATTTTATTGTACGTAATTGGTGCATCCCGATTGGTATCTAACCCAGCAAGATTAGGTTGCCCTGTCGCAGTGCGGTCGGTAAGTGTGCGCGCTGCATCATGGGCGATCTCGTTGAGGTTGGATAGGGCACCCGGCACCTGGCCGACATGGGCGGGGAACCAGATGACAGTGTGGTGCTTCAGGGCACTCGGGTCCGCATTGCGCAGGATACGTAACGCCTGGTTGGAGATGACTCCGCGTTCGAAAGCTTTGATGGCCGGCCTGCAGTCGCTGTAGATGAATTCCCGTTTGCTGTCGAGCATAGCTATAGCTATAGCTACTTGCTCCGCTACTTCGGGGTTTCGGGTGAGGATTGTGGCTGAGTTAAGAGTCTGCTCTGCGGATGATACCGCGACCGCGGCGAAGGCTTGGTTGTTGCAATAGGCAGCGGCGTCCACGAACGAGACGTCCGCTTCCACGTCTATGCGCTTGAGAATGGCGGTCGCCCGCGCAAGGCGCCTGCCTTTGTTGTATTCGGGGTGTACATTTCGTGGTATGAGAGCGATCATGATAAGGTCGCGGATTTCACGGGGAATTAGTCAACTCTGCGGGGTCCCTGGCCCTCAATGAGAAGCCGAGCTCGCGCAGAATATGGCGGCCCGCCTTCGTGGTAGTGAGTCGGGTCAATTGCACGCGTTCCTGAGCTTCGGCGATCTCTTCTAGCATGTTATGTACGCCAAGATCGAGGAGTTTGTACGTTGGAGAGGTGATAGGGAGGCTAAGGGCTCGTTTGACCACCTTGCGAATAAGCGCATTGAGTTGATCGCGCTGAGCACGTAGACACTTGTGTACAGCGGCAACGTAGGTAAAATGGCACAAAAGAAACGCGTGTACGAGACGCAGCAGGTTGTCTTCTTTGAGGCCATGGTGCCTGTTGGCTACTCTACGTACGAGTCGTATGGTGCCTGTTGGCTACTCTACGTACGAGTCGCATTCTCAATCTTAGTCCTGAGCTTGTGTACTGTTTGGGTGTTGGTTCTGCGGGACTCGATGAACATGCCGAGGACTTTGATGGTGTCTACCCTGGGTAGAGTACGGCCATCTCTGGTGTGGAGGGTGATATTGCGTTCCGCCAGAGGTTTCCACCCTTTGGGCTTGGCACCCCGGCGTTTGGGCAAATATATCAACAGCTCCGACTTCGCAGGTGAGCACCTGAGACCGGTGTGGTCGAGGTAAGACTCGGTGGTGTCGGTAGCCTCTTGCAGGGCGGACTCAATGAAGCCATCCGACCCTGTGGAGCACCATATGGTTACATCATCCGCATAGATAGTGTGATTTAGCCGGTCTATTTTTGAAAGTCGTTCGGAAAGCCCGATCATCATGAGGTTGAAGAGCGTGGGTGAGAGGACGGATCCCTGAGGAGTGCCCCGCTGTCTGAGCTCCACTTCTTCCAACACTAGGTCTCCTACGCGGAGGACGGCTCTGCGTCGAGTGAGAAAAGAGCGGATAAAGTAGTAAAATCGATGACCTAGGCTGAGGGCTGCGATCGCTTTCAAGATTGACGAGTGCGTTATTGTATTGAAGGCCTTTTTTAAGTCGAGACCGAGTATTGCACGAGTGTGCCGAGTGTTTCCGCCGTCTAGAATTTGATGCTTTAGGAGTAACAAGGCGTCTTGAGTGGATAACCCTGGTCAGAAGCCAATTATGTGGTGCGGGATGCAGCCGTTATCTTTGAGGTATCGACCAACTCTGTTGAGGATGACGTGCTCAGCCACTTTGCCCACGCACGACGTGAGAGATATGGGGCATAGGTTATCTAGGCTAGGCGCCTTACCCGGTTTGGGTATGAGAACCGTGTGAGCTAGTTTCCAAGCATCGGGTATCTCACCCTTTTTCCATATCTCGTTGATAATGTCAGTGAAATAAGCGATGGAGGAATCGTCCAGGTTGCGTAGAAGCTTGTTGGTGATGCCATCGGGGCCAGGGGCTGAGCGGCCATTGAGCTCACGGAGAGCTCGGCGCACATCTTCAATAGAGAAGTCAGCATCTAAGTTAGTGTTGTCGCTGCCATAGTAATCAGGGTGAGGGGTCACAGGGCCCGTGGAAGCGGGAGATATTGTTCCACGAGGTTCTTGACATCTTCCAGTGACACTGTCCGTTTAGCCTGATGAAGTATCTTCACGATCGAATGACGCTGATTTGTGCGGGTGTTGGTTTCATTGAGAAGGTGTTTGAGTAAGTTCCACGTTTTGCCATTTCGAACCTGACCATCAATCGAATTACACTGTAAACCCAATTACGCCCATATAGGCGTTCTATAGTGTGTATAACTCACACCCCTACACCCCACGAAATGGGTGTATCAAGCAGGACTACACCTATTACAGTGGGTGGATTTCCGAATTTATACCCTATGGCACAAACATTTTTAGGGTGTAAAATCAAATGTACACCCAAGTGACCTTAAGGGAGTGAGGGTGTAAAAGCGAATGTACAACCAAGTAATCTTAAGGGCGTAAGGGTATAATATTGCTATGACACCTTACTACCCTTAAAAAAACAATAGTGTAAGGGTGTAATTCGCCCTAACAGCAAAAAGGGTGTGGGGGTGTTCATGCTGAATAATGCCCCAACACCCATGCGAAAAATACCATAATTCGAGTGTTACCCCTTTCCAGTGGACCCCTGTGGAAGCACGTGAAAGCTTACCCTTTACCATTCATGTGCAGATGTCCTATTGTAGTGGATCCTGCCACAGTGTGGTAATCCTGGCCCTAGCACAGCTTTTACGGTGCATATATGAAGCACGGCATATAAGGCTCTCACATATAGGATGTAATCGTAACTGAATGTGAAGGCATCACTCGAAATGAGCTGTCACACATAACACAACATTCACAAAGTCATGTCATAGTGCAAAATGAAATAAGATTTATTTTAGTAGACACAGAGCACATACAGACTTCAGAGACAAATTGTACCTTAATCAAAAGCCTTTTTCAATTGTGCAGAGCAAAATGCCATTTGCTACAAAAGAAGACCAGAAATCAGACGTCAGTGGTATGGCATTGAGCTCTAACGACCAATGCATGCATATCAAAGTACAACAGAAGAGCCTTTATTTGCATTTAAAAATGAAGAACTAATTTTAACACGCTTCCATGCAGCACAAAAGCACAGTGCAGTGAAGCATACAAAACGCAGGAAGAGTAGTGTTATGCAGCATGCCTTCTTTCTCCAATATACTGAAATAATATATCAATGCACACTACAATTGTCACATTGATACGCCACAGTTTGCATGTTTTGTGGCATGCCTTATGAATATTATGCAAAGTTAGTGGTATTCTAATGAATGTAATGACAAAACAGTCTTAAAATAGTATTTTCATTTCACAATAACCCTTGTGTGTTAAAACATTCGGAATACTGGAGAAACAATAATACAGGAGTGAAAAAAATAGGCAAAATTACAATAACTTACCAGTATCACCAGATACTCACCATGCAGAATAATTGATTTAAAGATGTAAAATATCAAGCACATCACATAATATGTTCCCCTGAAACAATTCAACATCAAAGAACATAAAATGGACACAAAAGAGCAGAGTGAAAGAGTAACCACTTACAGCTAGCAGAGGTGGAGCAGCCAAGCTATCATCTGGAGCAATATTTTGGAGCATCATATCTTGCTTTTCCAGGGAGAAAATTTAAATTTGGGGCAGGTTTCAGGAAAAACAAACGCAGCATTTTGGAGCCTGAAATTCCAAATTTATAGCATCGATTATTATGTGCAGTTTAACATCCCAAAACTACCATATGGTTATGAGAAACGTCGTAGTGGAGGGCTCCAGAAATTTTGACCACCTGGGGTTCTTTACCGTGCACCCAAATCTGAGCACACGGGCCTGCAGCGTTTCTGCCTCCATCGGGAGTGCAGCCACTGCAGCCATGATTCGATCCCGCGACCTGCGGGTCAGCAGCCGAGTACCATAGCCCATAGACCACCGCGGTTGGGCTCCAAATTTATAGTAGTACAACAAATTAGACTGAATCACACAAAAGGAAAAAATATATGTAGAAATTATTTGACATCCGCTAATTCATTCAAAATACATGAGAGCGCAGCTATTTCAATAAAAGCACTCTTGAACTGTCCCACAGTGCAAACAATGCTAACCTCCCTATTTACGAACACTCCTCGACTCGAATCTCGTCCTTCACTTGAACTAGCTGAGCACAGCGCCATCGCTTCTCCAAAAATGACGCTGCGTTTTTCGAGAATCCCTGCAGATTATCCCTGATATTGGTTGACTTGCTCTATCTAGAGACTGCGCTGGAATCAATTTTCTCAAGTCAAGGTGAAGCATTTAGTGAAGGGACGTTCTAAAATACGGGGGTAAAACTCACAATAGCGTTTGCCGAGCTTGTCAAACTGTTTGACAGGCGACCCAGTAATTCCAGATATTCGTAGAGGAGCTCAAGGGGGTGGCGAAAAGAAAAAAGTGGCATACGATTTTCTTTATCGTCGTTTAAGGCTGCAAAAACCTCATAATTACTCTGTAAGGCATCCAGCACTCATACTAGTACTCATTATTGAATGGCATCTGCATGGCAGAGTAATATAGGGAAAAAATATTTTGTGTCCTCTGACAGCGAGTATTAGTAGCCACTTCCAAATTATAAAGCACTTTTCCGCAGAGCGAAAGCGTACTCTGGCAAAAGCCAGAGTACGCTTTTAAGTCTCTGGCAAAGACTTAAAAAGCGTTATGGACGTCATAGAAAGGGGGGAGAACTTCCTTTTAAACCGTTCTACTCTTTTCTTTTGCTGTGAGGTTGCAAAAGAGTCAATTAAAAGTTACAATTACGGTTGGCACATCCGTATTAGATTGGATGATGATGACCCCGCCTCAATGGTTTAGTCGCCAAGGCACTCAGCTGCATTTTTCATGCAGGTGAAAACGCTGTAGGCCCATTTGCTTAGATTTGGGTGCAGAAGAACCCCAGGTGGCCGAAATTTCTGGAGCCCTCCCCTAAGGCGTCTCATAATCAAATGGTGGCTTTAGGACATTAAACTGCACACATCAATCAACTGAATGGTGATGCGCAAACTTACGTTGAATAATGAATGTTATGTTTCTTGATAAAACTAATAATACTGAGAAATAATTGAGGCTGGTTGGATATTTTATAATGGTTTTGTGTAAAATTAGAAAATTGTATCCAATTGACACAATTGGCGCGGCTGCTATTCGCTTGAACATGCAAATATGGATACGAAAATAGCATGTAATCTTGTGCTACAGACATTAAACAGGTGCTGTCAATAGACATGAATGCCTGAATTGAATAGTCAATTTCGCGACGAAACCACGACCGCACAAAGAAAACACATGGACAGGACCGGTGCTCACTAGCAGCTGTTTGTACTATATATTCATAATATACCATATATTCATACACACAACTTTAAAAAGGTGGCGAGTCGGCATGAAGTACTGATGGAGTTCGTGCCCCTAACAAACTAGCAAAGTTGCCCCCGTGCATCGCTGGAAATCATGCTGAGCAGCTGAAAGGCTGTAAAAAGAAGCATGCGCGGCCATTCACGAAGTCTGCCACTGAAGCGGTTTACAAAATACCCCTATCGTGCAGAAAGAGACATGTTAGCCAGAGGACGAGACGCTGCGCCAATGATCGAGCGAGGGAACACTCCCTTACGGCAAGGACCTTTTTCTGTGTTCATGACACGCTGTTAGAGTGATTTCATGCCAAACGCCCAGCCAATATGGCAACCATCTCAAATGCACTAGAAAAATATTGTGCTGATTAACTGTATTCAAAGCACTGAAACGGTAGGATATTTCGGAGAGAAAACATGTTTGGTCACGTGGTTGCCTTCAGAACTTTCCGGAATGTCGTTTGTGTGTTGTTTATGAAAAAATTTATTTTAAAAGTATGTTCTATACCAAACTTGGTCTACATGTTGAGTAAAGGTTCTTGTGCAAGGTGTTTGAAGCTCAGTAATATTTTTTGCAATTATACTGGCACGTATGGCTCTAAGAATTTATCTAAAATGTGTTATGTTTGCAATTTTTTATTGCAATACTGCAGTTTGTATGAATATCTGAGTAGTGAATACTTACTCCACGCAAGGTATATTTTGAGAAGAAAAAATATTTGAGACCTCTCAAGCTGGTAAACTTTATGAGAAAAAATCATAAATTCTACAAAATTGTAATTTTTGTTCATATTGAGATGCAATTTTTGCCATGCGGTGGCTCAACTAAAAATTACCTTTATACATAAATTGAAAACAAATGAAGTTTTTTTCATATACTATCGTTATATTTTTTGTTTTAAGGAAGAAAATATTTTTTTAGCATTCCCATTGGCGCTTATCTTCCCGTTTGGTCATAGGACAGCTGCTGCCTTGAAATTTCCTATTTTCATCAATTTGGAAAGTTCATAACTTATTTTCTTTCTTAAAACAAAAAAATGTAATGATAACAATTGGCATATGAAAATACCTTTTTTTGTTTCGATTTAGTTTTGAAGGTCATATTTATTTGGACCACTGGACAGTGCAAATCGCGTCTCAATATAGACAAAAATGACTATTTTGCAAAATTTGTAATATTTTTCTCGTAATATTTAGCAACTTAAGAGGTCTCATAATATTATTTCCTCAAAATATACCTTTTGTGTAGTTAGTATTCATTACTCAGACATTTATAGAAAGTGCAATATTACAATAGAAAAAAATCAAATATAACACATTTTGGATAAGTTCTTGAAGGCATGATAGACAAAGAAATTGCTTAACAGCGCAAACGACAAGGGAAAGAAGAGACGAGAACAGAGCCCTGAACAAATAAGCAAAGTTTATTGCAAACCAACTGCAATATATAGAAAACAATCTGTGCATAACCACGCACCATAAGCAGAATTGCACATACATGCACCATACGGCCTACCTTATCAACAACCGTTCATATAAATGGACCCCAGATAACTAACTTCAAAGCAGTTAAGAAAAATTGAGGGTACGCTAACACAGGAAGCACCAAGTTGTTGAATATAAAAGGCTTCACTAATCTCGTGCTCGCGCCGATTCTTACATCCCCCATGATCAAACACTTGTCAAGAATTGACTGACAAGACTTATTACAATGGTCTGCCAAGTGGCTAGGAAGGAAACCTTTTAGAGAGTTAGCGTGCTCCCTCAACCGATCATTCATGCATCGCCCTGTTTGGCCAATGTCCACAAGTAAATAATATCTTGTAGAGAATCGCTAAAACACATTCAACATGGCACATAGCGTATTTCTTAGTGCATGCTTCTTTCTTAGGTCCTTCGCTGTTGACCCTGCGACATAGGCCAGCGAGTTTGTCACGTGCGCAGAACGCAACTCTTACACCTATTTTTCCAGCGACCTTCTTTAGCCTATGGGAAACTTTGTGTACGTAGGGAATAACAGCCTTGCTTGAATGAGGCTTGTTGAGTTAGCTGTTGCTTTGTGTCTTATCAGGCAATCTTAGTGACGTTTCGAGAGTTTCGGCAATAGAAGTTAGCAAGGCATTAAAAAAGCCTGCTTGTTGAAGGCAACAAGCAGGCTTTTTAATTTTTTAATTAACTTAGAGCGAGAAACTGCACTCTATCTGGTGGTGACAAGAGCCAGTTAGAATTGCTTTTAGGCAGGAAAAAGCGATGCTTCACTTGACTAGCTTAGAATAGGTGGACATAAAAAAAGGCTTTTCCTTGAGCAAGGTTTGTGCCGCCATTATACATGGTGAACCAAAAAAAGCATTTCCCAGTCTAGGCATCGTAACTTGTTGTCATGAATTAAACTCCAATTTTAATTACAGTTGCTTCATTTCACGCCAAAAAACGTCAAATATCTCACTGGTTCAGATGTGCGCATTGGCTCATGTTTAGCACCAATTCTTTGTGACCTTTTACTCGCGCAGTATGAAAGAAGTCTCATGGCTAACTTTGATCACACGAGTACAGTTAAAGTGTTGGTCTACGTTGACGACTTTTTAGTATTTTTACGCATCGATCAATCGGACCCTCGGTGAACCACCGATGAGATATTTGACGTTTTCGGGCGTGAAATGAAGAAACTAGAATTAACGTCGGAGTTTATTTCTGACGACAAGCTACGATGTCTAGAATTATAAATGCTTTTTTTTTGTTGATCATGTATGTTGGCGGTACGAGCCATGCTCAAGAAAGAACCTCCTTTTTACGTCCACCCATTCTAAGTTAGTCAAGTGAAGCATCGGTTTTTCTTGCCTAAAGGCAATTTTAACTGCCTCTTGTCACCGCCAGATAGAGTGCAGTTTCTCGCTCCAAGTTCACCACCTTCAACAAGCAGGTTTTTCTAATTCCGAGCTGACTTCTATTGCCGAGACCCTCCCAACGTCACTAAGAGTGCCTGATAAGAGACAAAGCAACAGCTAACTCAACAAGCCTCATTCTAGCAAGGCTGTTATTCCCTACGTACACGAAGTTTCCCAAAGTCTAAAGAAGGTCACTGGCAAAATAGGTGTAAGAGTTGTGTTCTGCGCACGCAATAAACTCGCTGGGCTATGTCGCAGGGTCAACAGCGAAGGACCTAAGAAAGAAGCATGCACTAAGAAACACGCTACGTGCCATGTTGAATGTGTTTTTAGCGATTCTCTACAAGATATTTTTTTACTTTTGGACACAGTTACATTGGCCAAACAGGACGATGCATGAATGATCGGTTGAGAGAGCACGTCAACTCTCTAAAAGGTTCTGGGGGGGGGAAGTGGTTCTTAAAATTGGAAAAGAAAAGAAAAGTGAACCCCGCAACTGTCTGCAGCTAAGTGCGACACCTCAGCAGTGGTTCACATGGGAAGGGGAATGGGGGATAATAGACTTGAGCGAAGAGAGGAAAGAGAAAGGAGAGAGCGAGCAAAGGAAGGGGGGGACACACAGATCGTCGTAAGCCACAGCGAGCGAGGACAAACCGAGGGGATAGAAGAGATAGGAAAGATGGAGCACGGTCACTGGAGTCCGAGGACGGGGCGCACCTGCGAGAGCTCCTTTCGGCGTCGGTGGATGGCGTAGAACAAGTCCAGTAAGTCAGAGCTGCACTGTCGTCGGAGGTGGAAGGTCGTCGGCGGCAGGAGATGACGTAGGGCGAGTCCAGTCGGCCAGAGCCACGCTGACGCGGGAGATCGCAAGCGCGCGGAGCGCGCGAGCGCACGACCGATCGGCCCGAAATCCAGCAAGCGACGCCCTAAAAGGTTCTCTCCCTAGCCACTTGGCAGACTATTGTAATAAGTGTTGTTGTCAGCCAATTCTTAAAAAGTGTTTGATCATGGGGGGAGGGATATAAAATCGACGCGATCACGAGATGAGTGAAGCCTTCCACATTCAACAACTTGTGCTTACTGTGTTAGCATACCCTCAATTTTTGTTAACTGCTGTGAAGTTAGTTATCTGGGGCCCATTTATATGACTGGTTGTTGATAAGGTACGCCGTATGGTGCATGTATGTGCGATTCTGCTTATGGTGCATGGTTATGCGCAGATTCTGTTTTCTATATATTGCAGTTGGTTTGCAATAAACTTTGGTTGTTTGTTCAGGGCTGTGTTCTTGTCTCTTCTTTCCCTTCTTGTCGTTTGCGCTGTTAAGCACTTTCTTTGTCTAGCATACAGTACCAACCAGCCGTATCAAGCACTTTGTTAGTCTTGGAGGCGTATGTGCCAGTGAAACTGCACTAATATTACTGCGCTTCAAACACTTTACACATGAACTTGTACTTAACATGTAGACAAATTTTGGTATAGAAGCAAGGAGCAGTACTTTTAAAACAAAATTTTGCACAAACAAGAGTAAAACGACCTTCCGGTAAGTCATAAGCCAACTACGTGACCAAAATTTTTTTCTTTTGAAATATTTTACTGTTTTACTGTTTTCAATGCAGTAAATTACAATTTTTTTCGAATAGATTTGAGATGGTCGCTAAAATAGCGGGGATGTTTGGCGTGGAAATGGACCCATTAGTGAATCAACCTTTTAAGCTGGAGACATCTAGGCCATCTCCAGTTTATCATACAACTCTAACATTATGCATTGAACACAGTTTTCTACATGCACTGCTGTTAATCTGATGGCAAACTGATACTCATATTGGAAAAATAAATAGGTATTTAGGACACAGCTTGAGATGAAGCCTTTCCCTCAGAGGAATGTTCCTAAAATTTACAAGATATTTGGTGCACCCTATGAGTAGCGTCCACCACTGCTACGACCCTTTGAGTGGGGTCATGAGCCCGGAACAGCTGCTTTCAGGTTGTGATGAAGAGTGCACTGCATCTTCAGCACCCAGTCTATCGTAGAAGACGTAGTGTGCTTTCCTTTCAACATTCTGCATGTAGAGATGCACAACATTCAACTAAGCATTTAAAAAATACTGGGAACAATCATAACTTCATTATGATGTGTCATATAATAAAAAAGCTCCAGCTTCCCCACTTTCAGCTTTACCACTATTCACTTTTACATTTACAAGCATCTGTGCATTCATTAGTGTACGGAATGCAAGTGCCATGTTTTAGTATAGACCATGGTG